>WYDI02027456.1:0-89010 GCA_009867235.2 Psittacus erithacus | reverse complement strand
GTTTTTCAGTATTTCCCTGGAACAATGGTTCCACCCAGCGAGTACTCCAGCTCCTATCACTCACTTGTTTGCCCTCCACAGGGTAAGGAGGCTGAAAAGAGTGGTTTCAACTATAACAACCTTCGTCTGGTGACCGCAGACTTGTTTGCAGCTGGTTTTGAGACCACCTCCACCACTCTCCGGTGGGGACTACTGTACATGATTCTCCGCCCGGAAATACAGAGTAAGTCAGAAGACAGGCAGAGGTGTGGTATCTTCCCTTCAAACCTCATGTTTCTGTGGGAGACTGAACATGTGTCCATGGTCTGGGGCTCTTGCAATGAGGAACAGCTTTGGTGATAGTTGGTCTAGCAGAAACAAGAAGAAACACTTCCCAAACGTAGCTGTTCTGGCAGACACAGGTGGCAGGGGGGAAGCCCTGATAAAAAGATTGGAGTTGGAAGGGCAAGTTCTCTCTAGCCTTCATTTTGAAGGCTACTTGGGGACTTTCAGTGGCCAGAGTACTCTTCTTCCAGTATTTGGGATAGATGCTAATCATGTTTAATTTTCTACTGCCACATGCCCAGGTACCATTTTAGATGCATAGAGAAGGGGTAAGGTAGCACATCAAGTGATAAGACCTTTATTGAAGACACTGTGCACAAAGAATAGTTATACAGATGGCTCTGAGCAACTGAAAACAAATGAATTCCCCTCTAGCTTCTCTTGCTTTCTCCAATTGCATGTCCGGCTTTCAACCGGTATCTACAATCTCATGCTGCCAGCCTTCCCATAGCTTGCACCAGCCTCTTCTGTTTATGTAAGGGCATTATAACTCCATAGCTGCTTTTGATTCCAGGTAAGGTCCATGCAGAGATTGATAAAGTGATTGGCAGAGAGCAACCACCCACTATGAAGGACCAAGTGAACATGCCCTACACCAATGCTGTGATCCATGAAACGCAACGCTTCGGGGACATTGTTCCTATTGGACTACCTCACATGACATACCGGGACACAGAGTTGCAAGGCTTCTTCATTCCCAAGGTGACCGTGACCAGATGGGCAATGCAGCATCCTCTCCCTGTGCAGACCAAGCATGGAGTGTGGGAGACCCCACACAACTCTGCATTAGTGCACTTCCAGACCCAAATTAGAACCACTGGCGAGTGCTGAAGTAGGGCATTTTGAAATGCTAAATCCAGGCAGATGGTCACATTTGTGCTCTAGGTTTGAGCTGGTTATGTGGGAACCCAACTGCAGTGGCAGCTCAGTGCAAAGGCTCACTTTCCTCTTGATAAGCTGTGACATTCACTATCCGTGTTGGAGTGAGAAAGTAACAGAGCCTAACAGGCCCACCATAGGCACATGGCACCAGGTTACTGGCTTTCCTAAGATGGTAGTAGTTAAAACTCCAGTCTCTGAACCTATTCAAATTCCACTGGCATTCAGTCTACTGCCACTGTGACAGGCAGCTGCCCTGGCAGCAATGCAAGTCTGGGATTTTATTTTTAGCCTTGCAGTATCTCCTCTGGTTTAGAACATTGACACACGAGACAAGAAAGTCTCACAATTTCCTATGGCCCCTGTGAAAGTTGGCTTTGAAGTCAGTCAGTCAGCTTTCTCTCTCTGGCTACACAAGTAGCCCAGGAGGATCTGATAAGCAGAGGCTGTTTCCACTGTGTAACCATACAATTGACATTTGCATGCAATGGCCTTTGTAAAGATAACAACTGCTGAAGTTCAGATGCTTCAGAGCATAGGGCAGGCATCACACCCCATTGGAAAAGTGCCCTACTTTACCTCTGTTTAAGTAAGATACTGAAGTGGAGATTGGTGCTGTATTCTGAAGCATCAAATGATGGTTGCTATTAGATGGGAGAAACAGACTAAAGGGGGATCAGCACTGATCCATGGTGTCAAGATAATGCTCCAGTTCTCACATAACTTGTTTCCTCTTGTGGAGGAGTGCAGGGGACGACAATCATCACCAACTTGTCTTCCGTGCTGAAGGATGAGACAGTCTGGGAGAAGCCAAATGAGTTCTACCCTGAACACTTCCTGGATGCAAATGGGCAGTTTGTGAAGCCAGAGGCCTTCCTGCCTTTCTCAGCAGGTAAATCTGAGGGGAGGATCCAGCTGGAAGCCAGAGGCACAGCAAGAGGAGTGACCTGTTCTTCCTGCCACGATTCCAGTGTGGTTTAATATCCTCTTTCACGCACACTTTCTATTCCTCCCTCTCTTGCAGGTCACCGTGTTTGCCTGGGGGCACAGCTGGCCAGGATGGAGCTCTTTATCTTCTTTACCACGCTCCTGCAGAAATTCACCTTTGTGCTCCCCAAAGACCAGCCCAGGCCACGGGAGGATGGTTTCTTTGCCCTCACAAGCTCCCCACACCCATTCCTGGTACAAGCTATCCCAAGATAAATGTGCACCACTGTCCTTTCACTCACATATCTCCACCAATGCAAGCTACGTCAGAAAGCTGGAGGTCTAGGGCAGGACCATGCCAGATTCCACTCAAGACCTCTTTTATTCCAGACCTTTTATTCTTGTCTTGAATGGGACAGCCATAGCAAGTTATGAACTATGATCAAATCTGCAAATACACATATGCCTCATTAGCCAGCTCTGCTGTACTTTGGGCTGTCATCAGTTGCAGAAGCAGTTCACTGAATGCACAGCTACTGAAAGAATTATTAGTCCTGAATTAGTTTATTGAGAAAACAAGGGTATCCTGGGTAAAATACAACCCTGGGGTCTTGCCAATTCTAGAAACAAAAAAACAAGCTTGGAAATATCTCTAAGGTACTCCTGGTCTGCGCTCCTTCTCGCTAGCCCCACTGCATACCCAGCCACACTGCCTCCCATGAGGTGCTGTCCCACAGCAGTGTGTGCCTCTGCCTGGTGCCCAGGGGAGCCCAGCTGTAGATTTCAAAGCTACTTTTCCTCTTGCAATATTCCTGACAAATTGTTTTGCAAGGTGTTAAGATATGGTGATGATTAGATCAGTAGCTGCTTTTTAACCACATGGCTGACGTGACCATAGCATAAATGAACATCTATACATAATCACTAGTAAAAGAAAATCTCTGAAACTGTGGGCACGTTTCACACATTCAGATCTATATTTCTAATAGTAATTTTGGAAGCTATGAAAATCATTGATTTATGCAAATGCTTATTAATCTTGCTGTTAAGATTTTTACTTCCCAGGAACTGCATATTTATACTTTTCATCCACAAGATAGTCTGAAAGAATAAAAGTCATCCAGAAAGTCTTCTTTCTCAGCCCTTCTCTTTGTGGTTGTCTCACAGTCCTGCTATGCACCCGCCTTGGCTACTCGCTTGACACTTCTCCTCTTACAGTCAGCACCCAACCTGTTTCTTTCAAGATCCTCTCAGTGTTACTCTTCTGGTTGGCTCAATGACACTGCACTGAACAGGTTCGGGTTTACGGCTCCCAGCACACACATAAATGCTTTTAAAGAGAAGGCTTCATAGAATTTTGAATGGTTTGGGTTGGAAGAGGCCTTAAAGATCATCTAGTTCCAACCCCCTGCCACGGGGGGTTCAGTGAACTACACTTCAAACAAAAAGGTTTCCAGCACTTATGTATTTGGACAAGCAGTGTGGCTATACCAAGAGTAAGGACTGTCTTTCTAGCACGCAAGAATGCACTGAAAGTCAACCTTCATGTGCAAACGTTAGCCGGTGTGGCATTTTGGAGGGCAAAAGGGGACAAAGAGGTCACCGTTACACAACACAGATCTAGCACTGATAACGGGGAAGGGGAAAGCAAGTCCTCCAAGCCAAAAACGACCCTACAAGCCACCCAGCTGGCGTTGGGCTGAGAGCAGGCAGGACGGGTATGAGAAGGAGGCTGCTGCGACAACGGGACCCGTGCTGAGCTGCCTCCTGTCAACCGGCAGGTGACCCCCAGGCCTGCGTTAGTCCTGCACAGTCCCCTCCTCCACGGAGGCTGACCCGGGCGGCGGCCACGCCTCGAGGAGCCTTGCGACACTAACCCGTCCCTCCTCGTACCGACCCCAGCGACCGACCGCCCCGGCCGCTCTCCCGGATCCAGCCCGGCGGGGCAGGCCCAAAGGCCCCGGGAGGCGGGGCACACCGCGGACCCGCCCGCCCGGCCTGATCCTGCTTCTCTCAGCCAGCGGTGATTGGCGTGTCTCCTAACCAGTGGGATGGGAGACTGCCGGCCCAAACGGCTAGAGTGGCAGCAAAGCCGGCCAATAGGAAGTCGCCGTCCGGGCGCGCGATCCTATCGGCAGCGGGGAGGGGGCGGGATGCGCCGGTCCGACGGTCCCTGCGGAGGCGGCTGCTGCAACAAGATGGCGGTAGCGGGCAAAGGAGCTGCGACTGCTCTCGTGAAGCCGATCTTCAGCCGGGACCTGGGCGAGGCGAAGCGGAGAGTGAGAGAACTGTACCGGGCCTGGTACCGCGAGGTGCCCAACACCGGTGAGGGGCGCGCAGCCCGCCGCGCATGCTTGGGCGGGAGCGCCTGCTCAAGGTCGTAACGGCCGCCCCGCGGTGTTCTTAAAGGGCCCGTCGGGGGGTGCTGATTACCCTCGGGGGTGAGGGGTCCCGTCAGTGCCGTCTCTCCGCTGCGTGTGGGACAAGGGGACGCGGTTGTTTGGGGCCTGACAGCGGCTGCTGGGTTGTGGGGCCCCCGCCGGCCCGCTTGCTTCCACTGCCGGAGGTCTGGGCAGGAAAACCCCGTCGCCTCATTCCTTACTTGTCATTCGGTTTTCCTAGCTGAGCTAAAGAGAAATTAAGCTGTAACGTTCCAGAACGGGGATGTGTGGCATGATTGCCTGCTTCCTTAAAACTGCACTGGGACTCGTACTGTGGCTGTTTGTGTGCCTGAATCGTATTAAGCTGGCAGACATTGCGAGAACAAATGAAATGACTGTGTAGCGTTTCATATGCTCGAGTTGCATGTTGTCAGTGAAAAATAATGAAAAGTAATACAGATAGTCTGTGTGGGTGTTGTGTTTTTCTTAGTACACCTATACCAGCTGGACATCACGGTGAAACAGGGGCGTAACAAGGTGCGGGAGATGTTCATGAAGAATGCCCACGTTACAGACCCACGGGTGATAGACATGCTGGTTATTAAGGTACGAACAAGTTATTTCCGTTTTGTTGAAGCAGCAGAGAATATGAGAGTCCGTGATTAAATGTGGTGGAGGAGAGGGACGGTTTTATTTCAGCTTGTGCTACTGTCTCTTGCAGTCCAAATTGGTTTACCTATGTCAACAAACCTGTTGATAAGGGATCAAACCGCTTTTTAGCGTGCAGAGAAGTTGGGTCTTAGCTCACCGAAGTCAGAGATGCTAGAATGTGGATTTCTGTCACACAGTATACTGGTTTTTCCAGATTGCAGATATTTAAAAGAGTAAGTGTATGGCAAGCAAAACAGTAGTTTGAATACCAAATTTGTTGTCAGTTTGTTGTGGGTTTTTTGGGTTGGGATATATTTTCTTGTTGGGTTGGGGTTTGAGGTTTTTTTGAAAACAATGGCAAAGAAAGGGGAGAAAGATGCTGCTAGCTAGTTTATTGTTAAATATGACCTTTCTACTCTCTACAGTACTTCCTTACGTTGGGATGTGGTTTTCTTCACCAATGCTGAAACATCCATTAGAGTTGCAGTACTTGTTGGGAGGTTAGCTTTGGGTGGCAGAACACCCCACCTTTGTAACACATCTGGTCATGTCTCAGGCCTAAGAGGCCTGTCTGGTTCAATGTAATAATCAGCATGCCAAGAGTAGGGCAAGAGTTCAGAACAGACCTCTGCATTAGAAAGCTTCCAGTCAAAGACTGCTGTGCTCACCTGTTGCATTTCTTGCACTTAAGACACAGATAGATAGTCTGCCTTCACATGAGTAAAAAATTCAGGAAAGAAAACCTAGATAATATTGTAGGTGACAATTCCAGGCAGTCTCATTTTGCTCCATGCTGCCTGCCATCCTCTGAAACTAGTACAATAATTCCTAGACCAGAGTCATGAAGAAGTTGTATTTGATATCTCTGTAGTAGAGATACCAGTGCAAAGCACTTAGCAGCAGTTTTACTTGGTTTTACAGCTAACTTGCCACTACTAAAAAAGTTAGAGGTGCATGAAAGTTGGGAATGTTGTGTAGAATTATATGGGGGTGCCAGTCATGAGAGAAACATGAGAAGTTCTAAGAAGGTTCCTTTGCCTATTCCACAGGGCTGGAAAGCTGCACTGTAGAGACAAGTGACTTGTTAGTGCAAGACATGAAGCTGTAGAGACACAAGGCAGGAACAATGTATATATTTGTGTCACAGCATAGGTGATGCAGGAAGCCTTTAGGAGTACAGAATTGTTGGTGTAGCTGTCTCAAGGGTGTTTCTAAGTGCATTCAGATACCTTTCATAGTGCTGCATAGTTAGATTTGGGCTCTAATTGAGAATTAGTCTAAAATCATTTTGTCTGTATGCAGGGAAAAATGGAACTTCAAGAAACCATCCATGTATGGAAGCAAAGGACTCACATCATGAGGTATTTCCACGAGACCGAAACCCCACAGCCTAAAGACTTTCTTTCCAAATTCTATGCAGGCCACAATCCCTGAGAGATCGACTCTTGTGTCCTCCTGCCTTGTATTATAAATAAAGTTCTATGCAGTAGAAAATAAACAATCCATACAGGAAGATTGTATAGCATGTTAGGAGCCTAATGACTAGCATGTGTGCAGTTCATTATGATCTGTATGAAGAGCTGTGGTTTCCTAGTTTTGCCAGTGTGTATTTCGAGTAGATGGTTTGTCCCATCACTTGCTCTGGAGCGCCTGCTGAGTCACCAGAATGCATCCTGGCTGTGGGGCTTTCTGTTTAGCGTGCACCCCCGTGCATAAGCCTCAGCCCCATGGAAGAAAGAGTGGGCCTTCAGAAAAGCCAGTGTAGTTGCAGAAATATTCTCATGCTTGAGGCCCATCTGTATTCATATGGTGTTTTGCAATTTCATGCTGTGACTTTGTTGACCTTTTGTTTTTTACTTGGACATTAGTCTCCGTTTACTTCCTCACAGAGAATGGCATAAAATCCAATAGGCAAATACAACCTATTGTGCAATAAAAAGATCAGCAGAGTCAATTTCTGTGCTGTAAAGTGAAATTACCTGGAAAAATCGGAATTTGCACTGTTGCCTATAATAGGGAGGCTGTATTAGAACTTCTTAGGCCTTGCAGAAGGTGGTGTCCTGTCATCACTAGCTCTGTTTTGAGAAGGGTAAGGAGAATTTGTTTTCTCACCAGTCAGAACAGGTTTTCAGGAGGTAACGCGTGCTGGAGTTCCCCCATGCGTGATCAGCATTGAATCTTTGTAGTATGCCCAAACTTCTTTTCATCTATGCCCAAGTAATGGGGCATTCTTCCCCATCTGAGGCCTGTAAAGCAGCACTCCTCAGGGATGTGTACATATGTGTACATAGGGGCTTTGTATGTGGTGTTTTTGAAGACAGGGTTGACACAGTCAGGAAGGGCCAGGAAAGATGGTGGGATAAAACAGTGATAAGGAATTTGGCGGTACAGAAAAAAGGAGCAGGGACATGTTTAGCTCACAAGAACAGATGAACTGGAGCAACCCCTTCTCATGCAGTTTTGCGGGATGAAGGGGGCAACTTGAACAGTGGTGACTCAAGTACCTGCCAGCTGCCTTCAGCTCTTACCTTACAGTTCACTTAGATTGCAGCCTCCCTTTCTCTCAGTAGCTACAGTTACAGAGCAAACATGGAAAGCAGGGCCAAGTAAAAAGGGAGCAAATGTGGCTGTTTGAACTGTACACCATGCTAATGCATGCAACATTAGAGGAAACTTTTTAACACTACATGAATACTGATGGAAAAAGTGGGCAGTGGAAAGAAGAGGCCAGTCTAGTGATAGGAAACCATGAGAGAGACACTGGGGTAATGCTGGCTTGAGGGAAACAAAATAATTTTTTCCTAACCTCTCAAGGTATTTGAGAAAACAGATGATCTGATGTGACTGAAGTTACTCTACACATGCCCTAATTGTAGAAAAGACCTTTTAAAGTCTATTATGCAAGGATTTAATTACAGTAGTAAATATGAAGAGTTGAAGTTTATACCCTGTTCAGAAAATAAATATAATAGGGCTCATATAGAAGTAAGTATTGAACTGCCAAGGAAATACTAGGAACTTGGAGTCAGAGTGTTCAGAGATTCTCACTCTCCAGATTAAATGCTTTAAGACATCAGTGAGTTAGTTTGCCACTCGTGATCTTAACCTTTCACCAGACCTACTCAAAACTTTTAACTCTGTGATAATATTGTAGTTAATCATCAGTGAGGTAAAATTAATGATACAGTCTCCATCAGATAGCCGTGCTAGGCTGTAAACCAGCATTGTTTGAACTGCAGTGCCAGTGTCAGTACGCACTCCATTCTTTTAATGGGGCTGCTGCTTCCTTTAGAATATCTGTCACATACTGTAGATTAGTGCTGAGTTATGGAAAGTACTCTTAGGAAGAAATAAATATGCAGAGAGCATCCATAGTAGAGCAGATGTAGAGGTAGAAAGGTGGAGACAGAAATGCTCAAGACCAAACACAAAACCAAAGTCATACATCTTAATCTCTTGATCTTTAATTAAGTGTTTCCCATCCTGCTAATACAAGGAATCCCAAGCAGTCCCTGCTGAGGTGAGCATGTGTGTGTGTGAGGGTACAGGGTCTATCAAGCACTTCCTTCAACCCGCACCTACAGATTCTGTCATACAGATGTGCAGGACACTCACTGGCAAAGGGGATATAGAGCCCCCGTCCCATTTAGGAAGGACAAAACACAGGTGACAGATGTTGGAACCATTGCTTTGCCAATGGCTTTCTCCCTTCTGTTCTTCCATGGCACTTCTGCAAATGTAATAAGAAGCCATTACTCTTCAGATATGCAATACTGAGCTCCAGTGAACCTCTCCCTCCCCCTAAGCCACACAAGTGGGGTTTACATAAAAGGAGTTTTTAACAGGTTCTTGCAGTCTTTACAACATTTTAATTCTCTGGTTTTAGCTGTGCGGTGCATGCTGGAATATCCCTTTATCAAATGGAATGCACAAAACCAGTTATAAAGCACCACTATTTACAACATCTTCTTTGAATCAGCTGCTTCATTCTATAAAGAATCAAATACACCCAAACTCAAATCTTTACACAAGGGCAAGCCAAGTGGAATAACACAAAATGGTGGAAAGTGTAATGCACTGCAGATGAAAGTGAGTAACTTCTGCTCTTCCTTTATCCAATGAATCTGAGTGGTCCCAGCTACTCCAGACACTTTGTTCTGATGGATTCTGGAATGTTTTTAAATTGCTCAGTTCTGTATCAGAATTTCAGACAGTAAGTGATTCTCTTACTTTAAAATAGTAACCGTTAGCAGAAGACTTTTAAGTGGGTAAACATGTAGAATAGTACTATAGAATCATTTAGGTTGTAAAAGATCCTTAAGATCTTTGAGTACAGCCTTTACCCCAGGACTGCCAAATCCACCACTAAGCCATGTCCACCACTAAGCCATGTCACTAAGCACCACATTTACATGTCTTCTAACTACCTCCAGGGATGGCAATTCAACCATTTCCCTGGGCAGCCTGTTCCAATGCTTGACAAGCCTTTGGGGAAGAAACATTTCCCAATGTCCAATCTAAACCTCTCTTTGTGTAACTTGAGATCATTTCCTCTTGTCCTAATCCTTGTTAAGAGACCAAACCTCGCTACAGGTAGTTGTAGAGAGCGATAAGGTACCCCCTAAGCCTTCTCCAGACTAAACCCCCCGCAATGCCTTCAGCTGTTCCTCATCAGACTTGTGCTCAAGGCCTTTCACCAGTTTCACTGCCCTTCTCTGGACAGGTAATAACACTGAAGTCCCCCTTTTGTATCTGCAGTACACACTGAGTACAGTTCATTGTGATTCAAATTACAAGAGCTAAACCACAACCAGTTTATTCCAATCTCCGATGAATGTATGTTGTGATTTCACATTCAGATACTAGTCTGGCCTACTCTGGTATAAAAGAACAGAAAGTTAGTAGCCAGAGGCAATACTGTCCATCTGTTTAACTGCAAATGCATCTTTCAAGCTATAGCTGTCTATATTTCCTGGTGCAAGAGGTTTCTCCTCCCTGTCCCACACCAAACAGGAAGCATAAATAATCAGATCGCTGATGATGTTAACAATATACCCGTTAATCATCGTCGTCATCATCCTCTGGGACAAAGATATCATGTTCTTCAAGCAGGGCTGCGAAGTTCTTACTGATCTGAGTGCCAACATACAGGAAGGGGATCACGACGCTGAACACTCTGAGAAGACCGAAGGGCGTCTGCGAGGGGTAGATTGGAAAAGATCGAGCTTAACCAGCAATCTGGGCTGCGCCTGAGCCCACGTACTGCCGGGGAGCGCAGTCTGCCTCCCCTCCTGCGGCATCTACCGCCTCCCGGCCAGCGCCGCGACCCTCGGCCGCCCCGGCCCCTCAGGGCTCTCCCCGTCACCCTCCCACTGACGAGCGCTTCCGCCTCCGCGCCCCGCCCCAGCCGCTGCCCTCCTCAGCCGGTTCCCTGTCACTCACCCCCAGCGCCCCACCCACAGCAGGTGCTCCCGCTCTGATTGGCCATCGCTGCCATCCGTCACGCCGTGATTGGCTGCTCCCCCACCCGCTCGCCCCTCACTCACCTTAACCGGCTTGGGCAAAATGGCGCCGCTGCGGGTAACGGTGGCGCTCCGGGAGGGCACAAGCGGCACGGCCGGTGTGAGGCGCGGCATGGCCCGGCACACCCGTCCCGAGTGAGCCGCGGCCGCCGCCAGCAGCCGCCCCCCCGCCGTGGCCATACTCCCTCGGGCTGGGCTCCCGTAACCGCTGAGCCAAGGCGTCACCCGGGGCTGCGGGGCTTCGTGTTCTCGCGAGGCGTAAGGGGAGGGGCGGGGTCGCCGCCGCGGATGCGTGAGGCGGGGCCGTGCGTCGCCCGCTGTCCGGCGTCGCTGTGGGGGTGCTGCTGTCGGTGGGAGCGGACCCGGGCGGAGCCTCTTACGGTGTCCGGGGAAGGGCCCGCAAAGGCTCGGAGGAGGAGAGCCGGGCCGGGTGACCCTGCAAACGGGCGGGTCCTGTGGACGCTGGGGTTCACAGTTCCACTGGCAGCGTACAGGCTACAAATCAAAACGGTTTATTTGGCTTCACGGCATAAAATACAAACGTCTTGAAATGCAAAATACAATTTCCGCGTATAAAACAAAGGCGCATGCAAAACCGCCTCTTAGAAAGATACGGGTGTACATAAAATACAAGCACTTCAAAAAGGTGAGAGTGTTTCTGCAGGTTGCTCGTAGTGTTGGCCGGTAACTGTGCCCGGTGCTGCAGAAAGGTGCCCCTGACACGGGAGCTCCATGCGTTCCCTGTGAGCTTCAGCAGGGTATTGAGGCTTCTCTGCAAAGGCAGTTGAGAGGGGTAAGATCGTGGAGACACCACCTCCACACTATTAATTTGGTAGTTGTTGTAATGGAAAACATCCAGTCTTGGTCGTGAATGTCCATGGGTGAAACTGTCAGGTTGCTCTTCCTACAGTAACCTGCTAGGACCTGGATTCAATGGAAAAATGTTGTTTTATGGAAAGATAAATGTTCAGAAATAAAACAGTAGTCTCAATCCGAAATTCCAGCCTCAGAATAATACAAGGATTCCACCAACTATTTTAGCAAGATTGGGAGCCCTTCTTGGCGCAGCTTACAAAGGCCATGGCAGAACTGCCCTCCTTTCAGACTTCAATTTAATTTCAGGCATTTTTGTCTCATCGCTTTTACGTTATTATGCTAAAGAAAACTCTTAGAAAATGATGTGACTTCAGTAGCCATCCCGCTTTAGTGTTCAGCCCCGCTTTTGCGAGGGAACCTGTCCTATGCTGCCCAGACATTTTCTAGCTTTAAAAAATAATAAGGGGAAGCAAAGGCAGGAGGTGAAACAGTCCAAACCTGAATGACCAGAGAAAAACAGTGTGTGGCAATCAGTCTTATTTTGCTGTCAGGGACAATGTGCAATGAAAATTCTCTGCTTTTCCGTAACAAGCTGTGCCTGCAGGCTGACAGAGAGGATACGCCATTAGCCAGATACATGCACGATCTCAGGAAGCTGAAATCCCGACCTTATGCCCAGGGGCTGCTTCAAAAGCAGTGCCAACACAAGCAAGTCTCAGCAGAACTGGTTTGATAGCTCCATCTCAGAGGAGGTGGCGGAGCACACAGGTGCTTCCTGCCTAATGAAGCAAGTGGCAGCGGTCATTAAAACCCCCAGTACTCCCAAACAGATTTGAGCAGGACTCCAATTACGCTCTTTCTACTCACAAAAGGGCCGTCCTTACTACATAAGCAGGATGATGAGGAAGCCCTGACCAAGCTCATCCAAATTCATGCAGCACTTTGGTGACCTAGCAAAGACCCGGGCATGGACAGCTCGGTTGAGGACAAATACCGACTGGGATTCAGCCATTTCCTTCTCGACGCTGCAGAATGAACCACAGAATTACTCCAAATGCAATCAGACAGAAGGCAGAGAGCAGCACCTCGTTGCAGGATTGAGGATTTAGCTGAGATATGTGCTAACATAAAGGCAGGTAGCGTGCAAATTGTGCCATTTGAATGGGACAGATTAAAGCATTAAATATAAGCTCTTTAGTACTGTTACTAGCACAATCCTGGCTTATTAAAACAAACTAAGCTTCTTAAAAGTGAAACTGCCCTTAAATGAATAATACAGTTTCGGTTCCAGTTTTGACAGAACTGGCTTTGTTAATTTATTTTCCCTTTTAAGGTGCTCACAATTCCTGGGTCTCATGTAGGAACTGCCATCACATTTTGATTTATTTTGAAGTTAAATCTTTACTGTCAAACTGCCTTATGTAAGTCTGAGGCATCAGGAATACTCTTCCCTCTGTATTACATGGAAGAGAAAAAATAACCACTGAAAAATGCTTGCTAAATCCAATGCTGGTCCCAAAATACCCACACTCAGAGCGAGGAGGCATCAGGCAGTGCCATCCCTTGATGCTGCTGCCATGACATGGGGAAGGGCACAGGTTCCCAGCTGGAAATGCTGCAGCACTGAACAATTCAAGCAGCAGACAGGCAGGCAGAGCTGGCCCCTAAGTCCAGCCAGCCAGGCTGCTGAAAGAGCCTGGGCACTGGCCCATGGCCATCTGCTCCTTGTTTTTCTGAACTGTTTTCACTTAAAAAAGCAGAATAAAAAGAATCCTCCTGAACTCAAAGATCCTCACTGTGAAAAAAAACAGGCACAAACTGGAAAGGACTGGATTGCGTCACTCGCATGTGAAGGTAACACACCTGCTGCCCAGAATTGCATCTGAAAGATCTGATTTAAGATCTGATTTCCTCTAATATACTGTCGAGCTATAATTAGGCAGGAGGCTGGAAGCTCATCATCCAAAACTATCAGAGGTATGTTTTCAAAGGCACCAAGAGTTAATGGAAGTCTTCTGATTTCTGCATTGGCAATCTCTGCTGGCTATTGCAAAATATTAAGCTGAGTGCATATAAATCCAAAAAGGCAAATAGGTTCCTACCCATCATGACCTGAAACTGCCTCTTGGCTTCCTGGCAAGGCTCCTTAATAAAACAGGGCAATTAAACCAGGTTTAACACTGGTAGGTAAGAAGCACAAGATTGTTTTGCATATTTTTTTCTGTTCTGAGAAACAGCCCTTGCCAGGGAGAGGATTTATAAACTCCATCTCCAGGGTGTTAGAGCCCCTGGACACAGCACCCACCTACTTGTACCATCTGTTTCATGGCCAAGGATTCTGACCTACTGAAGGACAAGTCTGTTTCTGCAGCAAGGTGACAGGCATGCCTCCCTGCTTCAATCCTCACATGCTGGGAGGATGGGACATGCTACGGATAACAGCTGAATGATGCTGACATGAAATCAGAGGGAAGCACTGGCAGGTCGGGTGCTGGCTTTGGTAGAAGGCAGTGATACAGCTTTGACGCTGGAGAGGCAAGCCCAGACACTAATGACACGCAGTCAATGCTACCTGTAACTCATTCCCACACCCCTACTCGTGGGAGCAGCCCTCTCCTCCTCCCCACTCCTCCAACTGCACAGCTCTGCCCAGAGCTGGGTAGAGCCACAACAGTGCAAGAGGCCCTGCAAGAATGTGGCTGTGGGCACCATCTCAGGCATGCTGCCCAGTGAGCCACCTGAGCCCTACATGGCACTTAGCAGGAAGAGAGAAATTCATCCCTGCCCAGGCAAAGAGGCTTTAGCGTCTCTGTTTTAGAACAAGGAAGGCTTGTGATGGAGACATTAACAGGCTTGGCTATCACTCAACAGAGTCCAGATCAGCCCTGGGAGCTTCTGGTCCCTGCTGTTCCTTCGGACCATGCTCAGTGTCCTGAGCCTTGCTGCTGATCTCAGGTGCCCAAAGAGATGGATGCAAGCCCATGAAATCCACATCCTGAAGGATTTAGCAGGGAGGAGGGTTAGTGCATATGAAAGTAAAAAAAAGACCAGCATGACAGAAGAGCCCAGTCCTCATTGCTGCAGCTGCTGGGCCAGCCACAGCTGCAGCATCTCACAGTGTCCTGTGGGGAGAGGCACAAGGCTGGAAGCACCCATCAGGGCCAGTGCCCCTTCGAAAGCATTTCATAAGAGCCCAGCCTTATCTGCCACAAAAGAGCAAAGGCAGAAGTTTGGCGGAAGACCACAGACAATAATAAATGCTGACCTGTGCAAACTCCCATGCTGAGAAACAAAACCAAAAAATAGTGTGAAGCAAAGGCAGGCAAGGAAGCACCCACAGCATCGACCACACCAGGGCAGCAGGGGACAAAGCCCCTTGGGTGAGGTTCATTGCATATGTGCTGATTTGGGCCCCCTCCACACTTCATACCACCAGCAGAGGAGCATTCAAAGGCAGCTCCGCTGGTATTACACACTCTTCAGCTGTATAAAAGCTTCAGGGAAATGAAACGTGAGGTCTGGGGAAGATTCGTGTCCCTCCCACATGCCCCATGAAGCACACACACACTGCACACTTGGCCACCAACCAGGGCAGGG
Source organism: Psittacus erithacus (assembly GCA_009867235.2). Taxonomy (NCBI): domain Eukaryota; kingdom Metazoa; phylum Chordata; class Aves; order Psittaciformes; family Psittacidae; genus Psittacus; species Psittacus erithacus. Next base: position 73,913 of record WYDI02027456.1, on the reverse strand, counting down.
ACAAGCAGTGTCCCTTGTTTTGCTCTTCCTGCATGGGAGAAAGCTTGCTGTGCATCGGCTGGCTGGTGGCTCGCACCCCGTGCCCCTGGTCATGGGTGTCCCCTCTTCTGCCTCTCCTGCCATTCCCGCCTCAGCACTGCGATCTCCTGCCCATACCAGCCGTGCAGCTTGGAGAAACAGGCTGTCTCCGGTGACACCGGGCTCTCGGTCATGCCTGGTGAGAGGCCGGGAGCTGGGGACCCCGAAGCATTGCCAGCAGCTGAGCGCCGGCGTGGAGGCAGGGGTGGGGGCTTCACTTGCCCCCCATCACGGTCAGGGCAGGTGGCCCCCGCAGGAACAGCACCACCACTACCCCACGTGGAGTAACCATTCTCCAGGACGGCAGGCTTCTCCTGGAGAGGTAGCAAGGCAGGGTTGGAAAGGTGCCTCTTCCTGCTGGAGGAGGAGGACCTCCGCGGGGACTGGCGGCAAGCAGCCAAACTCTTGCAGGCCTCCTCCAGCTGCTTCTCCAGCTCCCTCACCACCAGCCGCATGTAGTCGAAGCTGGCCCGTGACAGAGCCTTTACCCATGCCTCCATGGCAGCCTGCCCATCGGCCACCAGCACGTAAGCCCTGGCACCGGCATCATCAAAGCGGATGGCAAAGGCGAACTCCTCAGCAGCCTCACACAGCTCCACGGTGCAGCCCTCCAGCACCACCAGCCCCACAGGCTCCCGGCTCTCCCGCTCCTCAAAGTAGAAAAGGAGGTTGCCCTTGAGGACGAACCAGCGGCGCTGGTAGGAGGTGGCATGGTGGTGGTGGGCATGGTGGTGATGCCGCTCCACACGCTTGCGGAGGAAGCCGGCATGGTCGGTGGGTGAGTCGCAGGTAGCGTAGTGGGCCACGCTCCGCTCATTCAGCTTCATCGCCCTGCCTAGAAGAGGAAGAGAGAGGGAAGAAATTGGTTCGGGGTGAGGAGCATCTTAGCCACCCTGCCAGGAAAGGCATGATCCTGCCCCAGGCCTGTCACTGGGAAAAGCAGCCACAACGCCAGCAGCCCATGCTACAGGACAGTGTCTACTCCAGCAAGTACCCCTGCAAATGGCAGGCTGGCTCCTCACTGCTGCAGAGGGGAGGGAAGTCATCACTAGAGCCCCACCACTAAGACACCTGCCTTCTCCAGGAACGACCACATTGCTGCTTCATTTTCTATTCCACGAGTGACCTACTTTAATGGTTTTTTATGGGGCACATCAAAGAAATTTGCCTCTGTGCCTGCAAGACATTAATTTCGCTCTCATTAATAGGGCAGGATAAGGAAGGCATTTTCAGACCCAAGGGGTTTGGGACCTCCATTTGAGTACCTGCTTCCTGCTCTCTGTCTCCATGCAGAGCCACCCATCCCCACCAGCCCTCCCACCAGCAGCACCCCCAGTCCCAGGAGGTTCACTGTCAGTGAGGTGCATGGTGCCGTACCGGCTGCGCGGGTCAGACCACAACGCCTTGCTGTCTTCCCTGGACAGGCTGCTCCCTTGCTGAGGGCCTCCAAAGCTTCACCGTGTCAAGTCCCATCCCTGGCTGGAGGAAAGGTGGCAGAAAGGGAGTCACAAACCAGAACAGCTTTGGGGTGGAAGAGCAAAGAGCTGCATCACTCCCACCCCGGAAAGCCATGACCCTTGCTGCACAGGAGTGGCCAGGGACAGGCAGTGCAGGTGGGTGGCTCTGGAAACAAGGGTGGCAAAACCGAGGGGCACTGTCACTGTCTTCAACGCCAGTGCTCCTGGGGAGTTGTTTTGTGGCTGCTGGGGGGTTGGTTTGTTTTTTGTAGGAGCACAGGCTGTGCTGTGTGAAGACCCCCAAGCAGGCAACTCGGCCTGGTGCTGCCGAAGGACACAGAGAGCACAGCCTTGGTAATTATACAGCTGCGAATGGCTATCCAACGGCTAAAACTCCACACAGAACTGTGCAGAAAGCAAACCACAGCCGCCACTCCCTGGCCAGATCCGGGTGAGGGAACCTCCCCACTGCTGGGCACCCTCCAGGATCAGTCCCGGAGCCCGTCTCCCCTGTGAGGGCTTGTGGGGCAGGGCTGAGGACAGCCCCCTGTTGGAAAGTGAACAGAAATCCATTCCCTGGGGGTGTTTCGCCCTCAGTGCCGCACCCTGAGCCATCTCCAGCCCTGTCCCACGGCAGCGCTGACCTGGGGGAGCTGCGGGGATCCCGCGTGTATGTGTGCGGTGCTGGGCTCTGCCTCTTTGTGTGCCTCTCTGTGTTTGCCGCCTACCTACGGCGCGCCGCGGCCCCGCCGCCCGCTCCCGCCCCACCGCAGCTCTCCGACCTTCGCCCGGCGCCTCTCCCTTGCGGCGGGACCTCGGGCCCCGTCCCGGCTCACCTCGGGCCGCTCCTGCTCGGCGGCGGTACGCTGCGGTGCGCGGCAGCCGCTGCCGGCCGCGGGGGATCGGGGGAGGGCCGCGCCGGCAGCACCGCCCCGCCGGCCGCAGGGGCACCTCCCGCTCCTCCGGGTACCCCTGCGGTCCCACTCGGGGGCTGACCCCTTCCCCCCTCCTCCCAGTGTAACTGTTGGGGTGCGGCGGTGACACGGTGCCAGCAGTGTGGGGCAGCAGCCGTGGGGTGCGGGCGCAATGCTGACAGGGTGCCCCAGCGCAGGGAGCGACACCACCGGGGCGAGGCGCCTGCGGGGCACAGCGGGCCCGGGCCGGCACGGGGGGAGGTGCGATCGGTCGGTCAGGTGACGCGGGTGGCATCACGTGAGCGGGGCCGGGCCGAGGTAGGCTGTGTCCCGGCGGCGGCCATGGGGCCGGTGGTGCTGAGTGCGCTGCCCTTGGCCCTGGCGCTGGCGCTGCCCTCAGCGGCCCTGGAGAACGGTCTGGCGCTCACCCCCCCCATGGGCTGGCTGGCCTGGGAGAGGTTCCGCTGCAACGTGGACTGCCGGGCGGACCCTCGCAACTGCATCAGGTCAGCAGAGGAGAACGGGACTCGACCGTCCGCTCCCTGCGTGGAGCGCTTGTCCTCCGTGTCCCCTGCCCCCGGAACCTGCTCGGGTTTGCGCCGAGTCTGCCCTGGGGGCGTGCAGGGGTAATGCCGGGGAAGGAGAGAGGAGGTGGTCGGGTCGGCTGTCAGGCCCGGGACGGCTCAGGCACCGCGGTGGGATCTAGGGGAGCGCGGTGCTGGGGGCCCCCGGTGCGGAAGGACGCGGCTGGTCTTTGCGGGGTGTTGGGGAAGTGCTTCCCGTCTGTGAGATAAGTGACCGGGGCATGGATGAGGTTTAAAAGGGAGGCCTGGAGACCCTACCGTGTGACCCAGGCCAGTCCTGCAGCTACCGACCCTCTAGAGCCCCCCGACAGACCTGAAGTCCTGCTGTCCACCTCAAGTGGTGGGACACGAGATCGTGGGTTGTGGGGTCTCAGCCTGCTGTGTCCCCATCCCCTCGACCTGCAGTGAGACGCTCTTCTTCGAGATGGCAGACCGCCTGGCCGAGGATGGCTGGAGGGAGCTGGGCTACAAGTACATCAACATTGATGACTGCTGGTCTGCCAAGAAGCGGGATGCGTCAGGACAGCTGGTGCCGGACCCCGAGAGGTTTCCCAGCGGGATTAAAGCTCTGGCTGATTACGTGAGTGTGTGCTGGGGGTGGTGGGCATCCCTGCATCCCCATGCTGCCGTGGCAGGAGCTGGGAGTGGATGAAGGACTCTGGGAGCCACATGGGAGCCCCCTCGTGCCCTCCTTGCAGCTCTCCTCTCCCTGCAGGTCCATGCCCAGGGCCTAAAGCTGGGCATTTACGGTGACCTGGGCACACTCACCTGCGGGGGCTACCCGGGCACCACACTGGACCGTGTGAAGCAGGACGCCCAGACCTTTGCAGAGTGGGGTGTGGACATGCTGAAGCTGGACGGGTGCTACTCGTCAGGAGAGGAGCAGGCAGAGGGTAAAAGCTCCCCAGCCAGCTGGCCCTCCTCCCCTTGCTGCTCTGATCAGGGCAGCTGGCTGTCCGCAGCAATGCTGGAACAGCCGGTTCTTCCCTCGTGTCTCCTGTTGCAGCTCATGGGCAAAGAGGAGGGAGTTGGGATGCCCTGGAGCTGGTGTGAGGCAGGAGGCCCGGCTGGCCAGGCGGGCTGGGACACAAGCTGCTGCCAGCTCTCTCCTTCACCGGTTGTCATCTTTTCTCCTTAAGGCTACCCAGAAATGGCGAGGGCCTTGAACGCCACGGGCCACCCCATCGTCTACTCCTGCAGCTGGCCAGCGTATCAGGGGGGGCTCCCCCCCAAGGTGAGGGTTGTCCCATCCAGTGGCTGTTTCCATTGTCCCCTGTGCCCTCCGGGAAGCTCTTGTTGGAGCTGCAGGAGCCAGGTGCTAAACCGTGCTTATCGCTGTCGCTGGTAGGATTGCAGCAGGTCCCTGGAGAGGATATGGCCTCCCTGCCAGGCCTATGGGACACTTGGGGCTCCTTGCATGCTGGGTGATGGGAGTTTGGGGAAAGAAGGCCCTGGGGCATGCCCTCTCCACCCCACTTGGCTGGTTGATCTTGACAGTCTTCTGATATGGGTCCTGTCTTCTTTAAATGCATGAAAGAGGATGTTCCTCCTAGTAATGTTTCTTGAGAACTGAGTGTGTGTGTTTATTTCCTTTTACATCATCTGAGTGAATCCTGAGCTGCCTTCATTCTTGTAGCTAGTCATATTTCCATGTGGCCTGTGTGGTTGTTTTGCCAGACATCTTATTGTAGCAGGCTGTGCCCAGTCATATTGGGATATGACTCTGTCCTCCTTCACTACATGATGTTGCACTTCTCCAGATCCCTCTGCCTGTCACACTCTTCCTGGATGCTGCAGCTCTCAATAAGTGTGGCTGCCCCTTCTCCCCCACCTTGCAGACTGGGTCCTTTCTCCCTCCTGCCTGACCCTGTACTCCTCTCCAGGTGAACTACACCATCCTGGCAGAGGTCTGCAACCTGTGGCGTAACTACGATGACATCCAGGACTCCTGGGACAGTGTACTTTCCATCCTGGACTGGTTCTTCACAAATCAGGACGTGCTGCAGCCAGCAGCTGGCCCTGGCCACTGGAATGACCCAGACATGGTGCGGCTGGGTGATGGGTGCTGTGGACGGGGGACCTCCAGTGATCCCCTTTTAGGGCCAGGGCAAAAGAGGAGTGCCAGAGGCAGGAGCTCTATTGCTGCGGAGAGGGAAAGCTCGTGTTGCCCTTGGGGGTAATGGTGAAGCAAAGGCTGTTAGTGAGTGCGTTTGAATGCGTGTTGAAGGCTCAGCACCTAGCAAGGGGTGAGCTCTCCCAGCAGTGGTAGGCTTCTAGAGGAAAAGCAAGAGCGCGTGAGAGGTTTCTGATGCGTCCTCACTCCCAGCAGGCTGCAGCATCACTGAGGGTGACAAGCAGACAAGTTTCCAACCCTTTTCTGCCTCTCCCCTCCAGCTCGTCATTGGAAACTTTGGCCTTAGCTATGAACAGTCACGCTCCCAAATGGCCTTGTGGACAGTGATGGCAGCTCCGCTCCTTATGTCCACGGATCTCCGCACCATCTCCCCGAGCGCCAAGGAGATCCTGCAGAACCGCCTCATGATCCAGATCAACCAGGACCCCCTGGGAATCCAAGGGCGCAGGATTGTCAAGGTTAGGAGGACGGTGGATGTGTTTGGGAGAGCTGACAGGAGCAGCACAAGGTGTCACAATAAGGTGGGAGAGGGAAGTGATGCAGAGAAACATGCGCAGGAGAGCTGTGGGAGCTGGGGATCTGCTGGTGTAGCAACCCTGCAGGACAAGGTCTGTGGGCCAGTGCTGATCCCAGGAGCTCTGCCTCACCCACTCATCCCCACCCTCAGGAGAAGTCCCTCATCGAGGTGTTCCTGCGCCCACTGTCCCACGGTGCCAGTGCCCTTGTCTTCTTCAGCCGGAGGGCAGACATACCCTACGTCTACACCACCAGCCTGGCCAAGCTCCACTTCCCTGAGGATGATGTATATGAGGTGAGCCCCATACCCCACAGCACCTGGATCCCTCTCGTGCCAGCTCCCTCCTTTGCCAGCCTGTGTTTTTTGGGAGGGAAGGACTCCCACTCCCTGCCTTCAGCATGAAGGGGCAGCCACACGTTGGGTGGCCCTCCTGTTGCCCACTGCTGTGCCCTGTCCTGCCATGCCGTGTCAGTGCCCATGGCTGGACCTCAAGATGAAAGGTGTGTGGAAATCCTGGTAGCCACCATCTCTCTCTTCCAGGTACAAGACGTGTACAGCGGGGAGATCACCAGAGGCTTGAAGACAGGGGACAACTTCTCGGTCACTGTTAACCCCTCGGGGGTGGTGATGTGGTACCTGTACCCTGTGGCACAGCCCTGGCGCATTGTCAGACAGCAAGCGCCCCGTGAGGGTTTCCGCCCGGTCCTCCTGTGACGGGGCTCAGCGGATGGGGGTGTGGGTCCGTGCCATGGTGGGCTGTGAGACCCTGCCTGGGGCATGTGGCTTTTCCCTGCACAAGTGCCTTTCAGTGGCGTGCCCAGCAGTGCTGGGGGCGACCGTTCCTCTGGTATCAGCTTGATGCTGTCTGCTCAGTCTGCGTGAAGCGGGGATTCTCGTTGCCACCTCCTAAGGGTGTGCAGAGTGTAGTTCCTCAGTGATGGCAAAGCCTTCTGAGGTCCTCCTGTGGAAGATTCCATACAAGCAGAGCCCAGCCACTGTTTTAGTTCATCAGCTCTGACACCTGAGCATTTCTCTGCTTCAGGCTGGGTACCACTGACTGTTGCGGGGCTGTTTGAACTAACCTGTAGAAAGGCTTTGGATGCTTTTGTATCTTCTAGGGTAGTGACTCCCTTCCCTCCATGTGTGATGGATAGCAATAGCTTCAAGGATCAGACCTGGTCACCTTCTTTTCTCTGCTATAATCAGCTTGGCTTAGAATAAGGGGCTGTCAATAGGGCTGCACCCTTCCTGTGTACCCATCCCAGGATCAAGAACTCCTGGAGACATGATGGTCCTGTGCAGAGTCTTTGCAGGCCTGATCTGGCTCCAACAGCCTGGAGGCCAGCACTGCATGCTAGCATTGTATTAAAGCTCCTCTGGAATCAGTGTACAGCTGAGCAAAAGACCTCTACTGACCATGCACAACCCCAACAGCCTTGCTGTGGTACAGCCCCAGGACCTGCAGGGTGTTGTGCACAAGTGGTGTAGGGAAGATGCTGATGCTCAGCTTAGGGTGTCTTTTGAACTGGGAGATGGCCTCACGTGTCTCCAAACTGAAGCTGCTTCCTGTTCTTGATCTAGCAGGAAATTCCTGCTAAAAGGGGGCTCAGGGCCTCCTCCAGCAGGCTGAACACTCAGGGTTTCTCAGGGAAAGGCTCCTCTCAAGGGCAGCTACATCCACAGCTCCATTCTGAGAAGGAGCCTGCACTAATAAAACTGCAAGCGTGCAGTGGGATAGACTCTAAAGCCCTCAACTGCTTCGCTTTTGTACAGCGCACATCCTACGGAGGAGTTTGAGGTGAGACATGGCCTACCCCAACTGCTCCGGACTTCATGACTGCAGCGTTCGTGAAGACTGCTGCTTAAGATTTCAGCCCAGGGAGACAGACACAAGATGAAGCCTCAGACTGGGGAAACACCGCATCTTACATCAGCAAAACCAAGTTTCCCCTTTCTGTTCAGATGCTGGAGGGCTCCTGGTCATCCCCCAACTCTGGTTCCTGCAGGACCAAATGGCTGATTCTGGCCAATTCCAGAAATGTTCTCTGAGTGCAGCGGCAAGACACTGAACATGATGCTTGCAGTGCTGACGAGAAAGGATGAGCACAGTTCATGTGTATGCACAGGAGCTGGCTTGGTTCTTGGGGAGTGATTGAGACAAATTAATTGAAATAAAGGGGAAGCGAGTCCCAGGCTCTCTCGTTTCATGTTTATTTATGTTGCTAGCTATAGCTGCTTGGTTAATGTAGGACCATTACCTCAAAAAAGGAACACCTATGCTATGAAACAGAACTGGTTTCCTGTCATAGACTGGACAGATGCAGAGTAGGAAATGGTGTTCCAATAGTTACATCATGTTCAGCAGGGCAACGGCTTTCCTTGGTACAAAGGGAAACAGATGTCACAGTCCACAGTTACATGCCATCTTCCTTTACCATGTATTTATTTTTGCCTCACTGGAAACTGGCTAGTGAGGAGTTCCTGTTAAAAGAGAGACCTTCCCTCTGGCACTGAATGCACATAGGAGAGGTGCTACAAATACAGCTGTAGTGAATAGCAGGGTGGTGGCCCAGCCCTGGTTAAGTGCAGTGTTGTCCCTGCCCCCAGGACATGAACACACACCAGTTCTGGCGATCTTGGAGAGAGCAAAGGCAGGAACCAGCTTTCCACCCTCCCCAGGCAGCAACAGGATGAGCCCCACCTTTTTCTCCCCCAGTTAATTGGTTCCAGATCCAGCTTAGCCACACACCAGGGAGAAAGAAGGCAAGAATGAAGATCAACACAACACACACAACAGTGACCAGGCAGTTAAAGGTATCAACACTCCTGTATTAAAGTGCAATTCAAAAAAGTTACAAACATTCATGTTTTTTTCTCTTTTCAAATACAGAGTTATTAGAGTATCTCTAACTCAGACCTAAAAGGTATTTATAGATAAGGAAATTTCCTTCCCCCTATGCAGAGCTGCTTTAGGAATTTCCACTTGCAAGTCATACAAGCCTGATTTACAGGACAGCCCTGACATACAGGGAAGTAAGAAGGAAAACACTCCTTCCCCTTCACTGTGAAGGTAGGAAGGCTGTAGGAAGAAGCATAATCACTCCCTATGTAAAGGATCACAAGTGTCTCCACCAGACTAGGGGGACTCCTTTCAGAGCAGGTTTAACAGCACTGTGTTCTAAGGAAGAAGGAAAGGCTGTGGTTGAGCAGCCCATGCAAGAGAACTGAGCATCAGTAACACCCACACCAGGCAGCAGTTCCCACCCAAGAGAGGGCACTGCACTCCCCAAGCATCCCAGCTCCAGTACTGCAGCGCTCGGATGTGGTAGCTGAAAGAAAAGGTAAGGCCCACTTTCCCTTGTGGAGCCAGCAGACAGCATGAGCTTGCTCAGCACAGGGAGCTGTGGGACCCATCTCCTGACAAGGCTAGTCCCAGGTCATCTTCCTAATGTAACAGATTTTGCTCCAAGGCAAGCAGCCCCGTGCAGCACCTGTCTCCTCCATCACGTGGCACAGGATCACTGCATAGACACAGGACCTGCTTCTAGAAGAGGGGAAAGAAGACTGATCCATACCTCCAGTCTGTCAGCTCACTGCCCTGCAGCACACCCTTGTTTGCTTTTCTGTTCAGTGTCCACAAGGACAGGCTGAGTGGTGCCCACCCCCTTCCCCCTTGCATAGCCAAATGCTTCAGTGTCTCCTTGAATGCACTTCCCAAGTTTGTCACCCCATGTTAGTCCAGGACATGGACACGCTTCCAGCACAATAAAGAATGTCCAGAGTCCCTTCTCACGCTGAACTGTGCCAGAATTTCAGGAAACCTAACACCTTTCTGGGGCACCCAAGGGTCTATGCAAGGAACCTCATGGCTCTCTGCACCTTTCCTCTTGGATGGTGCTTCAGAAGAAGTAAAAAGCTTGGCATTCCAAATAGTTTTACTCCAAGATCCCAGAACGTTCATATTTCAGTCCTAGATTAGTGGTGTGGTATAGTGGTGGTTTAATATGAAGTCCATCTCTCTCCTCAAGCCAATGGCAAAGCAAAAGGTTAGTGCTTCGACCCCATGAGATAAAGCAAGTAAGAAGGAAAGTGCTGTTGTTCCACGTTGTATTGCCACTGACTGTTTAAGGGCAGGTGCTCAGCTGCCCATCACGACATATACTGTATATACACAAAGAGACCTAGAGATAAGCTAACCCAGGGGGTAGGGACAGCCAAGTTGTCTTCGGGGACAGAAAGTGTGGGAGGCTGGTTGCAATTTCCTTCTGCTAGTTGTTCTTCTTATCCTCAGGAGGTGTATAAGGAGGTGGCTGATCCTGGAAGGAGGTACAGTGGAGTCAACAACCCTGCTTGTTTCATGAGAAGCTCTTCCCAGGCGTTCTCAGGCTTGGCTTACAAGAAATGACTGCTCTTCAGTAAACTACAGAGTGAGCCAGGAGGTGTGTTTTAAGCTGTCATTTCATCACACCATTCCTCTCTAGTATCAGGATATATGCTGCCTCCCACAATGTTTCTAGTGAAGGTCCCCTCAAACCCAGGCAACAAATGGCCTATTGCAAATAGACCATGTTTAAAATCGCATTTAATTTGTTTTAATCACCACATACCCAGGGCTTTGTTGATGTTCATAGCTCTGACCCAGCAGAGAGCAATCCCCTGGGCTGAGGGCCAGTTTTGCTGCTCCATCAGTCTCCAGCCCACCACAGAGCCACGGGAGGCAGCGAAGGGCACAGGCAGATCAGCTGTTACATACCACTGTGTAAGCTACAGCCTACCTACCACCTGCCACTGACTGAACAGTGAGAGACATCCCTGTCTCCATACAGCCCAGAAGAAAATGAGAGAAACCCACATGCTCTCTTCCTTAAGTGACCTGCTGCTCTTTAACTCTTCCCACTTTCAGGCCCATCAGAGCAGAGTACTCTGTGTGTTCCGTGCCCATGCAAATTTGTTATGCCTTTAAGAGCAACACAAACACCAAATGGCTATTACTGGGCAAGTCTTAAGGTGCTTCTCCTTTCCTGATTGAGGATTTAACATGGGACAAACAGCCACAGCTTCCTCTCAGGAAAATGCGTACTTTCTGTGCACATTCAATATGAAGGCACATGGGACTTCACTAGGAAAGCAAACCACTGTCTCTGCTAGCAAAGAAGAGAAAAGAGGTATAGGCAGACCACAGGCACAGTACTTACCACAGGCATGTATACATTGTGTGGGTTGGCAGAGTTGTAATACGCACTGGAAGTGGCTTCCATGGCCCTACTGTCCCCTAGAAAGAAAAGAAAAAGCCATCTTACATGCCTTAGGCAGTGGCCTAAGTCCCAGAGCCTTCTCCCACAGCCGCAGCTCTTTCAAGGAGGCAACAAAGGTCCAAAGAGGCAATAGCAACTGCAGCAGGCTGGGTTACAACTCAGAGCTTTGGAGAAAGCTGCAAGCTGGCAAGAGCTGACCACAAGCAGTGCAGTGCAGTGCTGAACGGTTCCCCCCCTCCCTCTGCTACCTCAAATAATTGATCAAGACAACTCTGAGCCCCTCAAACAACAGCTTCTGCACCCCATGCTGTGCCTACAACACCACCCACAGCTCAAACCACAAGCACCCTTCTGCACCTGGACCCTGGCAGCCCCCAAGTCTCACTTACCTGGCATCCCTGGGCCCAGCGAGGCTGTGGGAGCTGAGGGTCCTGCAGCAGATGGCCCAGAGTAAGGGGGGAGAGGAGGTGGCACAAACATGGGGCTCATGTTGGGAAGTGGTGGGTAAATACCTGAAAAAGATGAAACTGAACTGATGCTTTGAACCATGGCAATGGGACAGGGTGGAAGAAAGCTCACAGGCTCAGCAGCATACTCATTCTGGACAACAGCAGTGGTGAGGGAAACTCTGGAGGTTTGGCAGGGGTGCAGAGAGCAGGGATTTGACATGCCAGCAGGCAATAACTCTCTGCCAAGCAGCAGCACCACTTACAAACAACATTGTCACCTCCCATCCAGCTGCGAATACAGAGACAGTAACCCCCACCACACCACTGTGATTTCTTTACAGCTAACACCACACACACCCTGCCAGTCATCATCACACAACTTCCAAACCTGGAGTTTGGGCATATGGATATCCCATGGGCTGTGGAGCAGGTCCATAGGCATTCATCGGAGGTGGTGCATAAGGATATGGTCCGTTTGGTGGTGGAGGAACTGCATAGCCTCCAGGAGCAGGTGGGGTGGGTACATATCCTCCAGGAAAAGGTGTATAGCCATAGCCAGAGTTCTGGAGAGGAACGCCACTGGAAGCTAAGGAGCACGTGTTTAGTAAGACAGACATCCTTTTGTTACAACTAAGCATATAGAATGAAAGGAAAACAGTCTTCTTCATGCAGCACTGCTTCCCTTCATCTAAATTCACCACACAGTCCTGGTGTGGTGCTGTGCTTGAAAAGCATCAGCCTCCTTGCTGCAAGTTCACAGGGTGCTAAAGGAAGCTCCCTGCAAAAATAATAGCTATCAGGTATTAGTCCCATCACAGAGCTCCTGCCGCTGGAAGAAAGACCACTAGAACAAGTAGGGTGCTTTTTGCTTCTTTTTCAAACTTTCTTATCAGGGAAAAAAAAAGATGTACATCTTTAAATGCACATTTCTTTAAAAAGAAAACTTTCTTATCAGAAATCAAGTACATTCTTCCCCTATTCGAAAGTTTTAAGTAGAAGTTATTTTTTAAGATACATTTTTCCCCTCTCCCCCATCTTACTCCAGTATCACAGGACTGAGATGAGTGAATCAATTTTTCACCATCACATATTTCAGTTTTATTGCAAGAGGAATAAGATTCTGCAGAAAAAGGTGGTCTGCCTCTGGAGCACAAACCCAAGAATATTCTGACTGCAAAAGGCACTAAGATGAAATAAAGCAAAAAGGACTGGAAGTTGTGGCTGCCCCATCCCTGGAAGTATGGGGCTAGATGGGACTTTGAGAGACCTGGTCTAGTGGAAGGTATTGGAAGGGGGGTTGGAATTACATGATCTTTAAGGTCCCTCCCAACCCAAACCACGCTATGATACGATTCTATGAAGGGAAAACAAAAATTCCCCTGGAAAGATTAAAAAATACGTAAAAAAATGCAGAAGTGTACACAGGGTACCCTTCTTCCCAGGAATCTCAAAAATAGCGCTACTCTTTAACGAGCTCAGCCATGAGGGAACTGCAACTCTGAAGATCCCTTACCACTAGAGGCAGCTTTGAGCATTAGCTGTCCAAACTCAATGGCTCCTCCACTGTTGAAAGTCAGTTTAAACGTCCCCTGCCCTTCCCAGCCACCTAGGGGAGAGAGAATTAGAAAATTAGTATTGAAACAATCTCCTCGGTAGCAGTCAAGACAGCAAACCAGCTAAAACTCCAATTATTTTGGAAAGAGACATGGCATTGCTAGCAGATGTCCCCAAAACAGCATCTCAAGGATTGTATTCTAAAGGGTAAAGAAAGAAATTCCTGATCTTCTGATCAGGAATTTAAATACAATCCCTTTAAAATACAGTTCTCACTACCGTTATGTAGAAGCAGCCTACTGCAGATACTAGACTGTCTTGTTTTTTCCTGAAAGGTTTAACAGAACCTAATAATGAACACAGTGTAAAGAAAAAACACTTAATTCACTGAGGATTTTAATCAAAAGCCCCCAGATGAAGTTTTACTGCTGACCTCAGTGGACTACAGATCAGGATCTGCAACTCAAGCTAGGATTTAAATCAAATGCAATACTTAAAATCTGTTTGACACGTGGAAGCTCAGACTGATTATAAATGCTCCAGTAAAAGATCAATTTTTTGGGAAAAAAAAAAATCAAGTAGGAGATGAAATTGCAAGATAATTGAGTGCTTTGTTTTGCACGGGCTTTTTTGGTGTTTGTTTTGGGGGTTGCTCTGGGTTTTTGGTGGTTTTAAGAAAAAAGATTTCATTTAAATAAAACATTTCATAGAATAAGATTTATCTTCTTTACCTAACAATGAAGGTAATATTGAAGTATAGAAATGCAACAAAACAATCCACCACAAATAAAGTCAGCCCCTTTGTCACCTCCTTACAACCTCTGTCTTAGTATGACTTCAGCCCGAGAAAGTAGGCTTATCGACAATCCAGAGGACCCAGTCACTTTAAAACTGTTAGAGACAGAAAGCAAAAGTATAAGTCTCCAGATGCCATCAGAATGCACATAAACTAATTCCAGGGCTGAAGAGTGAAGAAATTTGAACCAGAGTCCTTGCTTTCAATCCCCGATTATCTTCTGCATTCCCCATGTTTGGTCATGACCAAATCACAATTTTGTCATCAAATTGAGAACAAAGCTAAATCACTGATACAGAGCAGCAAGCTAGCTGCAGCAAACATCCCAGAGTTGGTAAGTGGCTACTGACCTCCAGAAAACGAAAGTGTTGTTAATCCTGTCTATCAACACCAGTGACTGCTGACTTGGTTGCTTACCTATCCCTTCTAGGTCAAAGACAGGAGAAAACAAGCACATGTGGAAACTGAGTAAACACGACATACACAGCAAGACACAAGTCACAGGATTAAACAGAAGTCATCCTGTGAAAGTCAGTTACCAGCTTTGGGGGCAGGAAGTAACACAGAAGCAGTGCCTTAAAGGTCAGAAGACACAAGTTACCTCAGTGAGGACATCTCAGCTGTACTGCCAGAGCTACTCTGTCCATCTTTCCTCTGCACATAAGCTGGGTATGTGATGCTGAACAAAAAAGGACTTTCAACACTCGGGAAGAGTTCAGTCTACAGAGCACAGGCACATACCTCCAGCCTCGGCCTGGATCTGTCCTTTGATGTAATTGGCAGAGAAAACAGGCTGCTCAATTGAGCATCCTTTCATCAAATAAAATGGCATCATGAAAGACAGCATAGGATCCTTCCCCTTCGACACAAAGATCATCTGCAAGACAGGAGGGAACACCTCTGAATTATATGAATTAGGTATAAAGGGTGGTCACGGAGTTCTAGTTGTAGCAGCATCCAGAAAGAGGATAATTGAACTCCTGCTATCAGTACGCAGTTATTTCACAGCTTTAATACTGCAGGATCCCAAATAGATCTGATGGCACATGGCTCACTCACCTGAAGTGTGTTATGTTGCAAAATCATAAACCACTTAAAACACATGCGCGCATTTAGAGAATTTTATTGCGCTGCCGTGCAGGGTTCAGCTCCAACAGTCAATTTTTTTCCTAGTAGCTGGCGCAGTGGCTGTGTTTTGGTTTTAGTCTGCAAACAATGCTGATAACACATTGATGTTTTAGTTCTTGCTAAGTAATGCTTACCCCAACCAAGGACATTTTAGTCTCACGCTTTGCCAATGAGGAGAGGCACAAGAAGCCAGGAGGAAGCAGAGACAGGACACCTGACCCAAACTAGCCAAAGGGTATTCTATACCACAGCACGTCCTGCCCAGTATATAAACTGGGGGGAGTCACCTAGAAGGGCAGATCACTGCTCAGGTCAGGCTGGGTATCGGTCAGCAGGCGGTGAGCAATTGTATTGTGCGGCGCTGGTGTTTTCTGAGCTTTCATTTCTTCTCTTGTTGTTTCCTACTGTTATTGTTGGTATCCTTTCTATTATCACTATATCTTACTTTATTTTAGTTATTGGACTGTTCTCATCTCAACCCGTGGGGTTTCCACTCTTTCAATTCTCCTCCCCATCCTGCCCTGGGGACAGGGAGAAGGAGGGGATGAACAAACTGCATGGTGCTGGGTTACTGCCTGGGTCTAAACCACAACAGCTGCTTTGTAAGGATAAGCTATGACAGTTTTCAAAGAAAGTAATACTGACACATTATATGAAACCAATTATCTAGACAATAATATCCAGACTGCACATGCCTTTGTAGGGAATTGGAATTGTGACACAAGCACAAACTATGCCATTTCCACCTTCCCTTCTCCTACCTAGTACTCTCAGTGGTTCCTACCATAGCAAAAGTCACTTCTTCTATCACTAGCTAGACTTCTGGTCTAAAGTCTACAAGATCCTTTGAGAAAGAAGAAGCCCTGCTAGCATCAGACTTACCCTGTAAGGGGTGAGATAAAGCATCCCCTTCTTGGTGCCTTTGAAGGCCTCAGGCTTGCCCGTCACGTCACTGAAGGAAAGCTCCACATCTTTACAGTGTTTGAGAACACTAGAGGAGGAAATCAAACAAATCGGAGAGACAAGCTCAGCAACAGCTCTGATCCACACACCATCATGAAGGGAGGGGGACAGCACACCAGAAACAATGAGTATTATCCCAAAAGAGTCAATTTTGATGTGGGCCCTGACATTTCTCCTTTGAACACAGATGGGTAATTTATGCAGAAGGGAAGAATTTATCCTCTCACCTGTGACAACAATCCTCTCGCCTCCTCCACAGAGGGATGATTTAAACGACAGTTTCTCTGTCATCCAAACCATCAGGCCGAGGAATTCCTCTCTCTGCATGAGAAGACCCTCAGCCCAAAGATCAGGGCACAGAAAGGGTTGAAGGTGTCTGAAATCACCCCCTTGATGTCCAGATATCATCTCAGAGCAAGCCTCTCTCTCCAAGTCTGTGCTCAAATCCAGCACTGTCCACCACACAGGAAAACAGCACTGCTGTAAGACCGCACCCACTGTGCAAACTGAGGAAGTTGCTCCACTAATACCCTCACTGCTGACCCTGCTTCACATGACTTAAGTATTTGTAAGAAACAGCACCATGCTGCGGAACAAAATGAGGAGCCAGTAATGTCAGCAACAAGGTTATTGTTGTTGGATATCTATGGGAACATGAGAGAAGTTTACTTATGACACAAAGCCAGATGAGAACTGTGATCACCGCAGGCTCAAGGGTATGGAAGTGCCTGGAAAGTTAATTCTATTTTCAGGAAAAATGAGTCTATCTGGGAGAACATGTCCATGACTGCACAGGGCAGACACTAAACATACCACCTAGTAAGAATATTTGCAGAATAAACAAAAGGGCCTTGGGGGTGACAAACCTACGGTGTTAACAGTCTGTTACAGTGACAGAAGGATCTGAGGTGTTTGATGGTTCAAGAGCTGGAAAAAAACACAAGCCCCTAATCCAACACAAGCCTGAAGAGGCTGGGTCTAAAGTAATCCTCATGTATTCTGATCAGCACACCGTGGAAGTCAGATCAAGTCAGGAAACTGCAAAATGACTCGGGGAAGGGAGGAATCAGGAGGGTTAGCATATGGGAAAACAATCCAAAGCCCTGTAATTCGGGGTACTGTGCTCTTTAGGGAAAAGCATAGCAGCATAGATGTATCTGAAAACTGCAGCCAGCCAAGGAGAAAGCCATTAAAAACCCTATCTTTAATGAGAAAAAAACCTAGCCTGACCAAGAAATTCTACTGGGAAATTACTTCATAGTTGAATAAGATGCAGCTTCCCAGACTGGCTGGGAGGGACAGACTGAAGAGACTGCAGAGAGCTCTTTCCATTTCCAAGATGCAAAGGGGAAACATTTCTTCTAAGCTAAATAGCACCTCAACAGCCTGGATCTCACCAGAACACTTCCTCAACCATGTCCTGCAGCAGTGTTTCACATCAGTTTGCCTCATTGGGAAGAATTTCTGCATAGTCACTGTAATGTTTACTTCTTCCCAGCTACTCACACACATAAATTACACACAGCAGCGAGAACCATTGGCCGTAATGAGGCTGTTGAACTGGTTTGGATGAGCTGCCTGCATGCTCATCCAGGGCTGTCACAGGAGAGCTGTGCATTCCATGGAGCCACGCTGCACCCACCTGTGACTAAGCAGCACCTTGAATGGCTTGAGGTCAAGGGATAAAAAGATCTCCTTTAAGCCAGCAAGAGCTCTACATGCCAGAGAAGTACTGACTGAAGCACTAGCAGTCAGTTGTGAACTCAACATTATCTAAAGCATATTTTTGGAGGCTATTTTTTCCTACTGTTTTACCATCCCTGGTAAACAACAGGAAATCCACTCAATGATCCTTTACTGCGCCCCTGGGTCTTCGGGTTTCTCTAGCGAAGGCCAGGATGCCAGGAGCACCAGAACACAACCAAACCAAAGCCCAAGCCCGTCAAGCTGGTCTGTCAACCCCCACTCAGGGGGAGGGCAGGCACTGAGCAGCTGCCTGTGCTTTCATGAGGAGAGGACCCGCTCTGCTCAGGTCTCAACTTTGACGACAAGTTCTCCTTACTTTGAGTTCATGTGATTCAGACTCCTACCTTCAGCGGCCTCTGCCTCTCCGACATCACTAGCTGGCTGCATAACATAAAAAACCTCAAACAATCCTTTGTGTTTTGCAAGTGACGGCAGCTCATTCTTCACCCAGCGTGCTTGCTGGAGTGGCACGAAGGGCTGCCGAACTCCAACAGTGACGATGGAGCTGATGACTCCCAGCAGGCCTGCTCCCCGTTACCCACCCCAGCACATTCCCACTTTAAGAAGCGCAACACAACCTAGCAGTGCGCACTTGGCCCAGAAAGCCAACCATGTCCTGGGCTGCAACAAAAGGAGTGCGGCCAGCAGGCCCAGGAAGGGGATTCTACCCCTCTACTCCACTCTAGTGAGACCCCTGGAGTTCTGCATCCAGCTCTGGGGCCCACAACACAAGAGGGACATGGAGCTGTTGGACTGAGTCCAGAAGAGGGTGATGAGGATGCTCAGAGGTCTGGGACAGCTCTGCTATGAAGACAGGCTGAGAGTGCTGGGCTAGTTCAGCCTGAAGAAAAGGCTCCTTAACGGGAGACCTTAGAGCAGCTCCCAGTGCCTAAACGGGCTACAAGAAACATGGACAGGGGCTTTTTAAAAGGGTTTGTAGGGACAGGACAACAGGGCGATGGCTTTAAACTGACAGAGGGGAGATTCACATTAGATATCAGGAAGAAATTCTTCCCTGTGAGGGTGGTGAGGCGCTGCCACAGGGTGCCCAGGGAAGCTGTGGCTGCCCCATCCCTGGCAGCGTTCAAGGCCAGGTTGGACGGGGCTTGGAGCAACCTGCTCCAGTGGAAGGTGTCCCTGTCCGTGGCAGGGGGTTGGAGCTGGATGAGCTTTAAGGTCCCTTCCAACCCAAACCATTCCATGATAATAACGCAGCCCCCAGCGCGGGTCGAGCCGGGAAGGGACAGGAGTCGCCGCAGCGGGGACCTGCTGCCTCCCTTCACCGCGCCCCGCCAGCCCCCGGCTGAGCCCCGCCGCGAGGACGGGAGATGAGGAACCGCCTCCCCCCAAACCCGGCCCCGTTCCCCGCAGCCCCCTCGGTACCTCTCGGCATTAGGAATGACGACACCACCCTGCTGCGAGTGGTGCCTGTTCAGCGCCATCTTGTCCCCTGCTGACCCCGCCTCTGACCTGTGACGCTCACCCTCCTCTCTCCCCCCATAGGGCCCCGCTCCCCTCGACGCCCCGCCCCCGGGGACGCGGCCCGTCAGGCGGACTCGAGGCGGTTGCTAGGTGACGGGAGGTTTAATGGCGACCGGCGCGGAGGACGCTACATCGCGCGGCACCGCCTGGCCGGGCCGCACCGCACGGCTCCGGGCGCCGCGTCTGCCCTGCGACGGGCCAGCGCCAGCCCCGGTCTGCCCAGGCTCCTCGGCAGGTCCCTGCCGCTGGAGGGGATCGCGGTTGTGCCCGGCTCCCGGTTGTGCCCGGCTCCCGGTTGGTCCCGGGAAGGCTTTTCCCCCAAGCCTCCGGTGCGGTGTCTGGCTGAAGAGCTGTTTTTGCCGCCCTTTGTTCGTGTAAGCCTCGCAGCACCGCTTCCTGCTTTCCAAGCTGGCTGCTGAGGTGGGAGAGGAGCTGGCAGTGTGCCTTGGGCAGCCGTTCCTCAGACGCCCGCTCACCGACTGTACTGGACTGTAATTAACTTGTCCTTACGACTAACCACAAATACTAGTTAGTGCCTGCATAAGTACTGCTTGCTCTTCTGGCCCTCTGCTCACTGCATAGCCACACCTGCGTGATGTTCATTACCATCTTAGCCTGGTGGAATTTATGCAGCCTTTGGGATTTACTATGTGTCGCACAGGTTGTCTGCTGGGTGCCTTTGGTGATGAAGAGCTGTCTCTGAACACACTGAGCAGGTACCTCCAGCGTAAAATTTAGCCTCTACCCTCCTATGGTATCCTTCAAATGATGCCCGAGGGGAATGTCTGGCGTGCTGCGGTCATCCTGGAGTGCCGCTGTTGGCACACAAGAGCTGGAATTCATTTAGGCTTTTCCTACCTGATCCATCCACAGAGACTTTTTCCCAAAGGTATTTGCAGCTGTTACACAGCATGTGGAATTCTTTATGTTTGCCCTTTGTAGACCTTCAGACAGATGAGCAGATGGCAGTGCGGAATGGCCGAGCCTGTTTTTCTCAGCTCGCTTTTATGGATCCTTTAGAATTAGTCCATGATCTGGCAGGAAATTATAGAGCAGAGCTTAAAAAACACCTTATTACAAACAAACAAAAATTCCTAAACCTATAGAGCAAACACATGGCCTTGTCCTTGCAATCCAGTTACAAGCAAACAAAAATCTCTCCCTTCTGTTGTGTGGGGTCTGCTTTGCTTTCATTAAGCAGTGCAATCTTTGCCATAACCCTTGTTTGGGGCCAAGAGTCATAGGAATGGCCATGCCACAGCCCAGGGTGATGCAGACCAGTGGCAAGAGAGTTCCTCTAGACAATGGAGCATTGCTTCGTGCTTCAGTGCAGTGAAGAAGAGGAGCCCTGAGGGAGTCTTTCCTACTGCTCTGTGTTTGAAACATTATGTAGAGGCTGGGCAGGAGCAGCCAGAGCAGAGAAGGCTGAGAAGATGCTCCTGGTAGCCAGTGATGCTGAGAACTCCTCCATGGCTGGTGGAGACAAGCTGGGAGGAGGCTCTGGCCCCACGCTGAGCTGTGGATGGCCAGTGTAGGTGGCAGGATGGGGATCAGTGTATGGTTTCTGTAGGGTCCATGGTACTGGTGATGGGGCTTTTCTTCTCTGCAGGTCGAGCAGGGCTGGTGTGGGTGGAAGCTGTATGTGGAGCTGTGAACATGGGTGGTGAAAGGACCACAAAGGGCTGGTATGGCCCTCACGTCCCAGCAGTGCTGAGAGTGTCTGGTTTGTGTGGACAGCTGGGAACACAGGAGTGAGGAGACCTTCACTTTGCAGTGACAGCACCAGAGAAAGCCACAGGATGAACATATGCTCTCAGATGGTTTTGCTGAGGCTTGGAGAGCCCTCTTCTAGCCCTGGCCCCTGTACGGCTCTATCAACCACGCTGAGGCTTGGCTTCAGTCCTTCTCTGCTATTCTCTTGCTGGGACCTCTTCCTCGCTCCCTCCTGTGCCAGACTTCCCAACCCTATCCCAAACCCATTGCACTCCCTTTCCTTGCAGCTCTGCCATCCTGTGCTATGGCATTCTGCACTTGCATTTGAAATTCAACTGGAAATTCTCCTGGAGGTGACAACCCTGGCCAGCCATGTGATGTGCTAGGTGACAGGCAAAGACTGCCAAACCTGGGACATTCTCCTCTCTTCCCATCTACGCAGCCAGCCCTGACACTTTCCACCTGTCTCAGGGACATCCAGAATGTTGATGGCAGCTAGATGCAAGCATATAGCTTCAGTAAAGTTGTGCCTCTTTCTGCTCCTGGGTCTTTACCTTTCCTCCAGGGGAAGGTAAAATGAGAGCTTTTCAACAGGACACATTGATGAGAAGGTGTGAGAGACTGGGAGACAAAGGGGGAGAAAACAGCCTGGAGAAGAGGAAGGTTCAAATGCTCAGAGAGGATAAAGGAGAGACAGAAAGGGTCAAGAGCAGGGAAAGTGAGACAGGGAAAGAAAGTAAGGAAGCAAGCTATGGAAGGGTGAAAAGGAATAACAACAAAAGCACAGGAGAAGGGGCCATGGAAGCTGGGAGGGCAGTAGAAGGGTGGAGGAGCAGCACAAGCTGAGACTACTGGAGTAGCAAACGTAGACATTTCAGGGAGGGAAGCGGAGGTATCTCTTTTGTTCCCACCATCAGCAGAGACCCAGCACTTCTCAATCCATGGTTCTTTGCACTCTTTCAAGATCCTGAAGGCCCTGTGCTGAGCAGGGCTGCCCCTGGGAAGCTCCCAACAGAGACCCCACATGGCACTGTCTTCCCTGTGCTCCCACAGCACAGGGGCTGTGTCGTGGGGGAAAGGTTCGTCCAGGACCAGCTCAGTACTGGTGGAAAGAGACTGCTGCAATGGGGGATGAGGTGGAGTGGCCGCAGGACAGCTTGGTCTCATCTGTACAGGATCTGTGACACAAGCCTGTGACACAAGCATGGCTTTGGATCTTAGCACTGAGCAGGGCAAATGCACCCTCTGCAGCAGAAACATGTTCTTTTTGTCTGGGTTTTGCTTTTTTTTTTTTTTTTTTTTAAATACAGCTGTTTTCCTCAAGCACTTTGATGCCTCTCAAATAGATGCTACAGCCCAAGAACTAATTCTATCTCCTCCCACTGGTCACTTCCTCTGAACCACAAAATATGTCAGTCTGTCACTTCTCTCATCCACTTCCAAGCTGCCATTTCCCTTTGGGAAGCCACAGCAAGAAATGGGCTTAAAATGCTGGGCCACCATGTCCTAAGCCCAACCAGCTGCCTTCCCACCCATAGAGGAGCCAAGAGAAATCTCTGTTGCTCTCACTTGAAGACACTGCAAGCACCGGCTCCACCATCTCTCCTGGAGTCTCTCCTTGCCGTGTCTCCAAGTCATTAAAACAGGATGACAGCATGACCCATACCTCCCACTTCCAAACCCCTCCTGCTCCTATAAATCCTTCCCCCCATCCCTATTCCCCCCAGACAAGACAGAGAGCTGAGACACAGAAACAAGAGAAAGGAACATGACGGACAGTCAGCTATGCAAAAAACAAACAGAGAATAAGGACACTGGGAAGGACAGGGGAGACCTCACCTTTGGTCACTCTCTGACACATAGGTAGGCACACACACACACTCACACTCACACTCACACTCACACTCACACTCACATCCTCTCACGCACATGGAGGATGCACCACATGTTTTGAGACAGTTCCATGGTAGACTCAAGGGTAGCACGGGTGGGTTGTCATATCCAGAGACACTGGGTGACAGTGGGGTGTGTGTGTGTATGTCATTCACAGGTTACTTTCATGGTTTTCCTCTGTCTCAACAGTCATGGGGGGCAGCCCTCCGTTGTCATTCAGCCGCTTGGCCCTGTAGGTCTCATAGTGGATGTTGTGGGTCACTTCTTTCAGGTCCTGAAGGTGGGTCCTGCAGGGGGCAAAGTGAAGGTGGGTTTAGGAGGAAGATACGATAAGCAAGATCAGCTCAATCAGTATTAATCTTCTGATGATCCTTTTATTCCCCGAGATAAATGGAAGATTTCTTCAGGCAGTCTGGCTAGTGAGCATACCCCTGTCTGCACTGATGGCATGGGTGCCATCATACACAGCTGAGAGCCACAGCATCAGCATTCAAGAATACATATGCAGGATGTGGGGTATGGGTTGAAATCCCTGGCTGTGCTTGCCAGTGTCCTGCCCCTCACATCTATGCCAGTGGGACAGCCACTGACCATCCTGGTATGTCAGAGCAGACATGGTCATGTCTCATCTGAAGCAGTGGTGAGACAAGGAAGCAGAAGACAAAGAAGCACCAGGAAGGTGTAGCAGGTCCACTGCAAATGTTACCTGCAGAACAGTGCTGTGACATCATCTTTAACCTCCATAGAAAGCCTGTGGGCTTGGATTTCTGTGTGCTTTGTGATGATCACTTGGTTAGGATATTTTCACTCTAAGGCTTAGGGAAAGCATGCCTGCTGCAGGAGGTATCACAGAACAAAAAGAGGGCAGTGGAGTGATGTTGCAGCATTGTCTCAATACCACCATACCAACAGGTGGAATGAGCCACAGGGCTCTATCTTCTAAGTGTGTTTTCTTATTTTTGGTGCTGTTTTAAAACCTTCTTGTATTTATAGGGAACTGAGGTGACCCTGGGTCTGCAGCTGTTCTACAGAATTTAGGGCAGGTATCATTTGTGCTGAGATAACTTCATGAAACAGAGTAGAAACAAGACAGGACAATGAAAGATAAATGAAATATGGAACTTTCCATTTCAAGGTCATATATTCCAGCACATCCATCAGCCTGGTAGGACACATGGCCTAGGATGTGGTAGTGACCTCTTTTTCACTGTCTGCACTCCAAACCCATTGTTGGCAATAAACAGAAGCAGTCAAACAGAAGCAGTTTCAATCTAATATCGTTAATGGGATATAAGGGAGGTGGTAGTACCCTGCTTTTCTCCAGCCATCCAGCTCATACATAAAAACTAGTACCTACTTCACATAGTGGTCATGTCACTAAGAGAGGCACTAGAGCATCCAGCCCTTAACTCAGTGTAACCCTAACCCACATAAGTCTTCACTGCCTGAAATATACTCTATTTTCCTTTCAGTAGGGGCTATTTCACTCTAAGAGGGTCTCAGGAAGACTCCCTACTCATCAAGAGCAAACTAGTGCATGACCATGGCCTTACCTGATGACAAAATCTCGAAGTAGGGCAAATTCACAGTGAGTTAGGTTTTCCACTGAAAAGATAGCAAGCAAATGTTAGGTTTGAATTTTTCCAACAACTGCTGTGTGGTTACAGAGCATGGGAAGATCATTGCTATGGAGCAGGTTCCAGGTGGGCAGAACTTCAGGAGGGACAGAGAGCTGTCTGAAAGGCGAAGTCAGGCATTGAGAAGACATGCTAAGAGATGCTGAGCAGTCATGTGTGCAATTGTATTTGAAAACCAAGGCAGCCTCAGGACCTCAGCCTCACACACGATACTGTTCAGAGTGGCTCCAGCTTCTACCAGTTGGCAGGAGTGGTACCACATTGACCATGGCAGTTCCCTCCCAACAGTGCTATTTCAGAATTCTCCTCTTGCTTGGTTTCAAAAAGTTTATCACAAAAGCGATGGGAAGGTGGCCACGGAACATGCTATCTGGACCCTGGTTTATTACTGGGGCCTGCAGAGAAACTTTCAGCTCCCAGAAACAAGGGATTTTTTTACCTTCAATGATTCCCCAAGGTGTTTTCCTGCCCAGGACTCTTTTGCCATTCACTTGGTATTCCTTGTCGCTGCCCACTACTGCAAAGGGCATGCTTTCCTGCTGGGGAGAGACATACGCAGAGATCTACTGAACACATTCCAGAGAGCAGCATAGTGACTGTTCCCCATTCACTTTCCTCCTCTCAGCTCACCAAACACAAGGCCCTTCCCAAGAGAAGAGATTCTCCATGACAACACTTCACTGGCAGTCCTCTTTACCCTTGCACCCACCAAGCTTAGTGGGTAGTTTGTAGCAGTGCAAAGGCTCTGGTGGGGAGGGGAAAAGCTTTTCTGTTCCCATCTCCAGCATTTCTGAAGAGGGGGATAACCAAATAAGAAGTACCTTGGCTGGTACTTCTTATGAGGGTCTGTCAGCCCAGCATTATTCATATAGATAATTTGCTCTGTTTCTCACTCAGGCTGTAGTTCTTCACCAGAAGAAGGAGATAGCTCAAAATAATCCTCCCCAGCAAGACACATGAACATTCAACAAGTTTAATGTCTGAAATGGTTGTACTGAGGAACCAGAAATGGGGTGGGGGTGCAGCTTTTCTGGGAAGTGGGACAGTAGGTGATGCTATTGGTGACCCAGACTCTTAAGCACAGGGAGAAACCATCCATTTCCAGAACACAGGTGCTGGAGAAGCTGCTATCCATAAGGGTGTGCAGATGTTCATAGATTTGCTCTGCTTTATAGATATTGCTGGGCCTGGGAAGGGTCTGCAGTTACCAAAGAAATGGAGATCAAAATGCAGTTTATTTCTTATGTGTGACGCTAAAGTGCAGAACAAAATGTGGTGCTCTCCTCAAAACCAGTAACTGTTTGGAGAAGAAGCAAAACCCATCTAGTCTTCTCCAGAATGTGTAATATATTGCCAAAAGGGAAATGATTAATAAGATGGAGAAGGTGGGAATTTCTGCTGGGGCTGTGGCAGTTGGGGCAGTTGAAAGGGCAAGTGTCAGGCAGCAGTAGAAGAATTTCTTGAGGACTGCCATGGAGGACAGCCTAGCTACAAAAATGATGGGTGGGATAACTAAATGTACTGGCATCACAATGCCAAGAGGTGTTGTCAGTACAAAAGCAGCCTGGATTATTATATGGGAAGATGTAAGTCTGAGGCACAAAGAGCAGCATTTAGGGAATAACAACAAGAATTTCTGCTGCAACTTCAGAGCTCAGAAACAAGTAGTGACTGAGGGAATGGAAGGACCCCATGTGCTAGTCAGATACAAAATGACCATGAGCCACCAGTGTGATGCAATTGTTTAAAAAGCACATGTGGTGCATGGGCTTAGCAGTTCAGATCTCAGGAGAGATGGGGGAGCATCAGGTACCAGCACCAGTGCTAGAAAATCAAATCAAACTGGAGCAGGCACAGAAAAAAGTTACTAGGAGCGTGGACTACTGAGGAATGGAAGGCTCATTCAAAGGAGCTTGTCTCCTTTAGCTGACCAGAAGGTCCCTACATCCATTGCATCTTTCATTCATGAACCAAGAAGCACTTAAAAACCTCTAGTGACACATGTCCATTTTACACTTGTTAAATATGACCAGCCCTCATCCCCTCTTCCTTTCCCATGATAAAATGTTTCCTACCCTGATTTTGTCGTTCTCTGTTTTATCCTCCAAGTCCTCGTCAAATTCTTTCTGGGGGTAAAACTCGATCCCATTTACTTCTAGCTCTTTGCGTACCTGGGCAGAGAGACATCTTGGAACACAAAGCAAGACAAACCTGAGGGAAAGGCAGGTGGGGTGGCTGGGCGAACACATCTGGGACATCCTTCCAGCAGGCAAGGGCTGGAGGGATTGTGCCTTGGGACTGAACAGCAAAGTGAGGACACACAGTGACAATGATGAGTCTTTCTTCCCAAACCCCAGTTACTTGTCTGGCTCTGCAGTTCCTGTGACACTAGATGTCACAGGGATATACAAGTTTCTTCCCCCCCTAGCAGATGCCTTTCTTACCACAAACAGATGCATCTTCAGGACTTACCCACCAACCCAGCACTAGACCCTGTGCGTGCCCTGGGGACTGTGCTGCAATCCCAGAAAGAAGCATAGCATGCATTTCTCCTACCTCCAAGCCAGGGCAGGAAAGGATCTCATGCAGGAGAGGAGATACTCACTCTTTGTTTGAATTCAGTCTTTTCCTCCAAGGTCATGGTGTCAGCCTTGGCAATAACTGGGATGATGTTCACTACTTTGCTGAGATGTTTCATAAACTCCAGGTCCAAAGGCCGCAGCCTGCAGCCCAAGGGGGAACAACATAGAAAGGGTCACTTTACCCTCCTCCCCTTTCATCCTAGTGACTCTCCCAGCATCAGGGCATCAATTAACCCCCCCTTGTACATACTCTGCTTGACACCACGATGCTCTCATCTCCTTCTTCCCATCTATCCTGCCCTCTCTCAAAAAAGAGTGGTATTTCTCCTGCCCTTGTTATCCTAGACCCTTCCAAGCCACACAGCACCGAAAATTAAGCTAAACAGTGGCCAGCCCTGCAGGCAGGACCCCTGGGCCTGAGATGGAGCAGTGCTGGGTTTGTATCTCGTAGAGAGCACCAAGGCCTTGAGGAAGGATGAAGGACTGTGTACATACGAGTGGCCTGTGGGGGAGATGAAGTAGAGGCAGCAGTGTACTCGCGTGTCTGGAATTCGTTTCTTCCTTGCAATATTCACCTCCTCTTTCAGAAATTTTTCATATTGCTCATTGATGTATTTCTCAATAGGCTCCCAGCTGTTAAGGTGGGAGAGAGAAATGAATAGACAGGTACAAATCTCCACATATTCCTGCCTCCAGTGTTCCCAGCTCTGACAGCAGCAAAGCACACTCAGGCATAAAAAATATCCACCACAAGCATCTCACCATTAGCTGAGATGTTTAAGAGTTTCTGTAACTGGGCACAGAAATAGGCACTTGCTATGTAATGTGTGCATACCCCCAGGCATGCACACAGACCCAAGGTGTTCACAGTTCCGTGTCCCCTACTGGCTCTCTAAGTGCAGTAGGAGTCCCAGATGCTTTCCAGGCCAAGTAGATGAAAGTTGCTCCATATACCACCTTAACTCCAGCCCTTTCTGGGACACAAGGCCTTGACCATGTAAAACTCACCAGTTCTCGTTGTTGATCTGGTCCCCAAATCCTGGTGTGTCGATCACTGTCAGCTTCATTTTGACACCACCTTCTTCAATGACTGGGGAAGACATTGCAAACAATCAATAAGACTCCCAGGACGCTGCTCTACCATGAAACATGTTTCTGTACCCTACGAGGGAACAAGAGTGCTCTGCCCTCATCCCTGCCCAGCAAGCATGACCAGGCCAGGCTGGGTCGTGCCTCAACAGTGGTGACCCCCACTTGCATTTCTGACACCAAATTTTGCTAACCTCTGCACCAAAGGCACCTTATACCACTCTGCCACGGGAAAATGGATTTGTGTTCAGTTTGTGGCCCAGAGCTAGTACCTATCTTACACAACTTGTCCTCCCCATCCTGAATCTGAGATGATACATGTTACTCCATTACTCTGCACCACTGTAGAAGCTGTGCTGATGCTTTGTCGTAAGGAGATGTATTCTACCAAACTTGGTATGAGACCCATTAATGCAGTTTGTATTGACAATTAAGTGTCTGCAGGTGGGAATGACTTACAGCAGGGCTTAATCCACACATGTAGACTAATGTCTTGGCAGAAGAAACATCTATATAACTCTTTTTCTGCCCCTCACTTTTGGCTGTGGCATCAGTGGCATCGCTGTTTAAGAAAAGCCATGGCTGAATCTGAGGCCACCTAAAATTGACACTTGTCCTTTAGCTTCCCATGGAGAAAGGACTGCCTAATACCAAAGAACTGTTTGTGACTGGGGTCTTCTGCAAGACTGTACTGAAGCATAAGTATTGCTTCACCCCAGCAGCCTGGCTCTTACCGTGCCCAATGGCTTTGATCTCCACCGTCTTAGGGATCTTCTCCTCCCGGTTCCATCCTGATGATTTGCGGCTCACCTGGGATTTGAAGAGTGTGTTCACCAATGTCGATTTTCCCAGTCCACTCTGACCTGAGGATTGCAAAGAGGAAGCCTATGACGTGCCACAGCCCTGCAATGACAGCAGGCCCAGGGGATGGAGCCAGGCTGGCAGGGGAGGGGGCTGTACGGGGTCTCCTTGCCTTGTGCAGGCTCTCCTTTCCCCTGGACCAGCCCCTCTCTGCAGGGCTCGCCCTCCCACCTGGCCCCATAGGACAGTCTCTGGCCATGGTTCTCAGTACCTCAGCTGGTACCTGCCTACCTACAACCATGATGTTGAAGTCGAAACCTGTCTTCATCGTTTTCTTACGCATCTGCTCAATGATGGTGTCAATACCAATGTAGCCCAGCAAGTTGGTGTTAATGCCCATGGGTTTCATTGGTACGACTGGCTTTTGTCGTGGCTCTGGGACCAGCTCAGACATGGCTGCTTCGTTTTTGTTCTCCACTGGTCCTACGTAGGGAGAAAGATGGAAAAATCATCATTAAGGTGTAATAAGGACCTCCTTGCTGACCTGTCACAGGGACTGAGGGCAACTTTGAGTGTCCATTTCAAGGGTACTTGATACTGAATGGCAAGATTTTAGCAGTAAGAAGCTCCTCTTCAGGGAGGAACATCTACTTGAGTTTCCAGCACACCCTTCAATGTATCACACCAAAGGAGGAGGTAGAGAAGTGGGGTTCATTGGGCAGACAGCATATTGAATGCTACCTCTAAACAGCATGAGCAGAAGCAGCGAAGCTGGCTGGGTTCCTATTGGGGTGCCCAAAGTTCTGTGTGTGTCTCCTCAGTTGTGTCTCCTCAGTTTTGTCTCCCAGTTCTCATCAGGATCACCAGTGTTTTGTCCCTCCAAGTTTAGCATGAAATTTGCAGTGGAACAGACTTCCAAAAACTATCATGTGTCAAGTCCTGTCATTGAAACAGAGTTTGGAATTTACCATGGAGACTTCAAAGCTTGCCCCTTGCCAGGGGCAGCTGCATTATTGCCTGTGCTGTGAAGGCTGAGTTCCTCAGAGAAAGGCAGTGATGGAAGCGCAAAGCATGGTCACAACCTCTGCACTTGCCCCCCACCCATAGATCAATGGGTTTTATCATACTCAAGAAACTAATCCTTATGACTAATAAACTAATTATCTGCATCTTTCCCTCCTCACTTCTTCCCTGTAAAACAAACAGGCAAAGAGAAAGCCCCTATGGGCTTTATGGGCTCCCTGACTCTTTCAGGTGATGGCACACACTGCTTGGAGTGGACCTCATCCATCTATCTCCGTCTCTTGTCTCATTAATGAGCAGCTCCTACCCGCTGGGAGGAAGGAGAGGTTGGGAGAGGACAGGACATGGGAGAAAAGCTGTAATTGATGGGGAAGGGAGGCGTGAGGGATAAATCTAGAAAGGAAGATGAAGGGGATGGGAATCAAATACCTTTCATACACAGACCAGCTGCAAACTAAAGCCTCTCCCACTCTAATTACTTGACTCCCCCATGCTTTGTCTCATTAGATGGTTATTTTCCTGGGACAGGGACAGCATCTGTTTTTGCTTGCTAAGCACTCCGCTTGTTTTGGATGCCACTTCAGTTCAAGTATCTCACACTAAATTCTCTCTTTCCATCATTCAGTGGAGTTTTTTGCTCCACTCAGCAGAACCCATTGGCTGCAGAGCAGGACGTGAGAAGCCAGGCAGGCGACTGCCATTTGGTGAGTGATGGATGCTGCTTGGAGAGGAAGGTGATTCAGATGTCACCAGGCTGGGGACACTGGCAGCACCAGTTCAGGGTCCTTGTGACAGCTCATCTGGGCCAGGCAGACACAGGGTCTGGAGAGAGGTCAGACTGATATCGTCTGAGGACAGGGTTAGGCTGCACGGATGGCTGGTGACCCTGGCCAGCATCCCCATATCAAAGCCCCTGTATAGACACAAGGGGTGCTCTACACAGTGAAGATTTTACATTGTACATAATCTTGATCATGTGCTGAGGGCAGACCTTATGGAAGGGCCACCACTGGCAGGGAGAAGGGTGCCTCCACCCAGCTCCTTTGATACCACTTGAGAAGTTTTTTATGTTAGAGTGGGAGAAGGTATGTTCCTAATGTGGGAGAGGGTGGTAGCGCTTCCACCCATGCACAGCACTGTGGATAATGTCTGAAGGTTCTTGTACCTTCACCTTGCTGGCAGGGGAGAAGTCTGCTGGAGGATGGTCCCTCACTCTGAGCTATCACCATCCTCTCCTGAAGCAGTGAGCAGTACCCTAGGGGGACCAGAGCACAAGATGGACTGTTGGCTTGAACCAGGTTGGCAGCTCAGACCACCTCATGCTGCCGGGCAGCTGCCCGGGGAGCAGCCTGCCCAGCCAAGTGCTTCCCAGATGCAATCCGCTCTTGCACCCATCACAGCTCGTCAGTGCCTTTCCTGCTGACAGAGCAACCCCTGGGGCTCCTGTTGTCTTTTTCCAGCTTTCTCAAAGCTGCTGCCAGCCAGGAGAGCCCTGCACAGCATGGAGGGCCAAGGCAGCCAGCTCTTTTGCACTCTGCCCTTTGCTCCTCCTCACCCAGGTACAGGACCTGTACCATAGTCATGTGCCATGTCCCTCATCCTGCTGCCGCATCCTCCAGTGCAAAGCACACAGAGATCTGCTGTGGTCCCACCCACCCCGAAGAGAGGGAGAAGAGAGAATGAGAGAGGAATGTTGTGGGGAGATGGGGCAGGGGATTGTGGCCCTAGTGAGGCACTTGGCTATGGCAGTAATGGGGCCAAAGAAACACCAGAGGTGGGCAGGGAGCAGGACAAGTGAGAAGAAAGCACAGCTGAGCAGCTGCATGGGATGAGTGCATGACTTGGCTGCAACCCTTTTGCTGCCTGGGCAGTAGCTTGTCTTCAGGGAATCTATTGCCCTCTCTTTTATGCCTCCAACTCCTTGTTCTTACACAGGGAGAAGGAGGCAGGGAAGTTGCTGGCAGCCAACCTAAGAGCTCACTAAGAGGTTCATAGCTCATACCTCAATCTCACCGAAGGATGCTTTGCCCAGAACCAGGAGATGTTCCTAACTCTGCTGTGGACACTCAATATGTGTCCATCTGTTTGCAGGCTTTACTGCTGGAGCCAAGAGCTTGCAGCAGCTGGAGCAGATATTTCAGTGTCCAGTTCCTGACCACCTATATAAAGCCCTGAGATCAAGAGAAAAGATCTACCGAAGACTCCTTAAATGTTTCCTGGATTTTCCATCAGTGATGTTGCCCTGGGCATTTGATTTTGGACATTCAAGGTCTCTGTGTAGGTGCCCTCCCTTTCTCCTCTCTTCCCACATAGTCTCAGGCAGGGAAGCCCCATTTCGCAAAGACGCCAAAGGGCTCAGCTTTCCACACACGGTTTTCCACCTCTTGACTCCTACAGAGGAATCCAAGGAGTCAACTGAGGAGCAGCTTGCTGGGGAGGTCAGGGTCTGCAAAAACCGAGGCAGAGCTATGAGAGGCACCTTAAGACAATGAAACGTGCCGACTTAGTCTCTCAGGAATGGCCCTGCTTCACAGGCAGTAATGCTAATGCTGCTAGGAAACCTCATTAGTGCCCTGAATGACTGGTCAAGGGGTAGTATTGTGCATGCTAGGCACATCCTGGCCCCTCCAGCTGTCTGCTGTAATGAATACATGATAGGGTACTACAGCCAGTACAGCTGATAATGAATAGAGGGTTAGCCAAGGTTAACCACTTACATCCGCTGCTTGCATTGCCACCCTTTTCCTTGCCACTTTGTTCCATGTGCTAAGCCAAGTTCATTTAAGAGGGTCATTGCTGCCCAGTTCCCGGTGGGAGCTGGCTTGGGCTGGGCTGACAGAGGATAATCTCTGGCTCATAGGAGATGCTCCACTTGGCTTCGGAGCAGGGAGAGGTGCAGCATCTGGGGCCAGGGAGGGCAAAGCCAGAAGGGCAATGGGTGCCCAGAGAGGTCCCTGTGGCCCCAGCTGGCTCCTGCTTCTAACACCCCCCTGATCCACCCCAAAACCACTCCCTGGAAAGCTGGTGTACATGGCCAGCTGCAGGCACCACTCCTGAAGCACATGCTTCACATCTGCCTACCTCTTGTTTACAACAGCTAGCTGGGGACAGAGGTGGCCCTGCAGGTCCCTTAGGGGCTCAGGTAGTGGGGACTAACATCTACTCTGTCCCCATAACCCAGATACAGTCACATCCCCTCCCCCTGCCTTCCCATCCTTTGTCTGAGTGGTAAGAGGGAGGGAGGGCTGCAAACAGTTGCTCACCACAGCCCAGCTTCCAGCAAGGAAAGGCTATTTAACCCCCACATAGCACATGGACAACCTCCTGGCAGCTCCCGTGTGGCACGAGGCTGTCCTGCTCTGGCTGGAGGCAGAAACTGACACATGGGTCTCACCCCAGCCCCTTCTACTCGCATGGCTAATGACCCACAGTTCCACTGCCTGCAAACATGGAACAAGGAAGAAGGATGGGGTTGGAGCTTGAAGGTGGCTGACAGGGGTAACATCAGGCTCCTAGGAAGAAAAGCCAGCAGCTCCTTCAATAGCCCATCCTCCCTGGGGCTTACAGGCGTTGCTTCTGATCTGCAGAGATGCTGGACTGAGCATCCCTCTACTGGAAAATCCCTTTTACCCCCTAGTTTCCGTGATGACCAGGGCATTTCCCCCAGTTGTGGGGGGCAAAGGCTAAGCTGTGCCGGATGCACTGCGTGACCTCAGGGTGCAGAACAGAGCCATTCTTCTTACCAGATCTTTTTGCCTGGCCTGAGGATCACTGGACGTTTCCAGTGAGGCAGGGAAACTCATCCCAGTCCTTCGGCTGCTGCAGCCTTCCCGGCAGCAACCTTCCTTCCCCTCAGTGCTCTGCAGAGGGCTCAGGCAGGAGCCCGCCTCTGCCGGGGCCGCAGTGAAATCTAGGGCAGTGAAGGAGGTGAAGGGGCTGGAGGTGAAGGGGCCGGGCACATCCCCAGCCCAGCCGCTGCAGGGTTAGATGCTCACCTCAGCCCCAGCCATACCCAGGCTGCCACTCCCCGGCCGTGCATCCCTTACCCCATACTCCAGCTCACCCCTGGGTGGCACAGCTGTATCACAGGGCGAGAGGATGCTGAGCACCCCTGGACCGCCGCAGCTGCCCGCCGGTGCGGGGCCTCCCTGCCCACCGCTGGCTCCAGCACAGATGCCCAAGGAGCAGCACGGGATGTCCCTGTTGCCCCTGCAGCCACTGCCTGTCACTAGCAAGGGACAGGCCAGCCGACGAGCAGCTTGTGGGCTTCCCCCAGCCCTGGACCAGCTCGGATTATCTCTTTATTTCAAAGCAGCCCCTGGGGCCAGCTACTCCCCACCAGGTCCGCAAACAACCCATCTCATTCTCCTTCATGCCAGACTGCTGCCACCAAAAGGAAAAAAGAAGACAGACAAAGCCAGGACCCATTTCCCCTGCTGCCTGCCCTTCGGGGTTATTCCTCCTCCGTGGCCAGAGCTGGGCAGTATGGAAGCACAGCGGAGGGTGCCTGCACAAAAAGCCCCAGCGGCGTCCCTCCGGCATCGCCCAGCCCTGCCAAGCCCAGAGCATCCTACCTTTGAACATGAAGCTTCCTTTGTCTCCGAATCCTCGCCCAAGGGGGTGGGTTTCCCCTTACTTTCCTAGCCTGACGCTGGCACGGCACGGGGGGCTACGAGACGCCGCTTTTACCTCTCTCTTTCTTCCCTGTATCCTCTTCTCCCCCCGCTTTCCTTCCCCTCCTTCTCCCGTGGCTATTTCAGCGGAGAGGGGATGCTGGTGCTGCTCCTGCTGCCATCGTCATGTGACCTGAATATTAAACATCGCCGCAAATCTCCCCCCGCACACCCTCCCCGGCTCCATCCCGGTCCCCGGCTCCATCCCCGGTCCTGCCGCGGGGGGAACAGCCACGGGGAGGGGGGCACCACCGCCGATGAGCCCCTCCGTGTCCTGGAGGGCCCCCCCTTGCACACCCGCATCACACAGGCCTTTTCTTGCCCCTTTCCCTCCCAATTCCCCAGCGTTTTCAGCATCTCTGCTTGTTTAGGGAGGAGGATCTTTAACCCTTAGCAGCTTGGCTCTGGCAGGGCGCTCAAGGGTGCTCTTTCCCTTTAGGTACTATTGCAAGGCCTCACTTCTGCTTTCCGGGAGGAGGGAAATTAGGAATGTTTTGGCTCATCAGAAGTGGCTTGCCCTTCAGATCTGCTTGTGGAGGCGTGAGAAACCTTCTCTCCTCCGGAGCTGTGACTCCTGGCTGGCAGCCCGTGGTGCAGATGCAGAGGGAGTGCCGTCCCCTCTGTGTGTGTGTGTACACATGTGTGCATGCTTGTGTACGTGCATGTGTGTCCATGTGTGTGGTGAGCAGGAAGAGGTGCTGCCCATGGGCCATGCTGGGGTATGCGGGTCACATCCTGTGTGCCCCCACAGGCATACACATATGCCTCGCAGTGCCCACCTGCCTGTGCCCAGTGGATGTGCTTGCATCTGGAGAGGGGGCACATCCTGGAGGGGGATGCCCCTTCCTCTCTCTGTGTTTCCTTCTCCTGCATTCTACAAGAAATCTGGAGAGGGACTTTTTACAAGGGCACATAGTGACAGCACAAGGGGGAATGGCTTTAAACTGAAGGAAGGGAGATTTAGATTAGACAGTGGGGAAAAAAAACCCTGGAACTGCCCAAGGAAGCTGTGGCTGCCCCATCCCTGGCAGTGTTCAAGGCCAGGTTGGATGCGACTTGGAGCAACCTGGTCTAGTGGAAGGTGTCCCTGCCCATGGCAGGGGGCAGGAACTGGATGAGCTTTAAGGTCCCTTTCAACCCAAACGATTCTGTGATTCTGTTTGCAAGCCCTGGCTGCACTGTGTCCCTGTCGTGCTGTACTGGGGTCAGGGCAAAAAGGAAACTGCACCCACTGTGGGTTACAGGACCATTTAGAAATCACTGTCAGTCGTTACTCAGGGTAGGCTGAGTGGTCCACAGCCTGGCTGCCTAAGACAGACAGCCAACAGACAGACAAGCATCCCAGCACCCCCAGCATCTCCTGATATGGTGCCCATGGCTGTCCATTTCCTTGCTGAGTTCCAGACTCACCACCACACAGGCTCACCTCCTGTCTGCCTTTGCCCACCCACATTCCCAGTGTCAGGGAAGGGGAAATGGCTCCCAAGGAAGGAATTGCTTCCCATCCTTCCCATGTCACCCCACTGCTCCCGCAGGGCCCTGCCCCATGCCAAGCCCCATGGCACTACCAAGAGACCCTTTTGTGCCTCCCTCCCCCATTGCCCAGCCCATCCCAGCAGCAGAGACCCACCGGAGCATGACAGGGTGCAGGGAACCCCCATCTTCACCACTGGGGAGGCTTCAGCCCCGCCACTTCGCTGAGACCCTTCGGCCGCTGTGTGCCGGGGCCGAGGGGGGACAGGGGTGATGGGCGCCGGGCCCCGCAGCCGCTCCCAGGGGAGCCCCCCCGCACCCACACTGGCCTGGCGCAGGGTGACCGAGAGGCAGCTCCGCTTCGTGGGAGCACCAAGGGGGCTGTCCCGCCGCAGCGGCGGGCCCGGGATGCGCCTGGGGCCGCCTGGGATGGGCAGGTGGCCGCGGTGATGGGCGACGTCCTCCTCCATGGCTGCAAGAATGAGGGCAGGGTCCCGGCGCTCCCCCCTGCCGGGGCCGCAGCGACCCGGACCGCAGCTCCCCGCAGCGCTGCCCAGCGGCCAGCCCGCCTCCAGGCAGGACAATAGCGAGCCTGTGCCCTGCGCCCACGCCTGGCGCTGCGGCCGCTCCTGCCCCTGCCCTGGCGCCTTCCTGGCTCCGTGCCGTGGGCAGCCCCGCACCATGGGCAGCCCCAAAGCACAGCCCCTGCCCTGCTCTCGTGGTGGGAGGCGATGGAGCAGCGCAGACCCATCAGGTCAGGCCGGTGCTGGCTGCTCCCAAGGACAACGGGGGTGACTGAAAAAACAAAAAGTGAAAATCTCTGAATTTTTGAAATGTTTTTCCATGCTTTTTTTTTGTTTTTTCTTTCCTTCTTTTTTTTTTTTTCCCTTCAGATAGCAGATTTCACTTAAAGGATTTATGCCCCCCTGAGAAAGCTCAATGTTTGCTTGTCAGATGTTCATCAATGTTAATGCTTCTTTCCTCTGGTTTTCTTCTGCTGCTTCATCATTCTGATTGTTTCTTAATTTTGCCAGCTTCGGGGTGGAGAAAGCAGCTTGCCACTGTGCGCCCTCCGCACTATAAAAGAGACTGCAAAGGGCAACACAGTAACAAAGGAAGAAAGAAGAGAAGTGTTTTGGGGGAACAGGATGAGAATGTTTGCTGGGCAGATGGGAGCAAAGAGGAGGAGAGTTGGGCACACATAGCACCCAAAGCATGGCACCCACAGTGGCATGTCAGACTGTGCACCCAGTGGCGGCCTTTGGGTGGCCAGGGCTGAG
Organism: Psittacus erithacus; assembly: GCA_009867235.2. Lineage (NCBI taxonomy): Eukaryota > Metazoa > Chordata > Aves > Psittaciformes > Psittacidae > Psittacus > Psittacus erithacus. Next base: position 36,692 of record WYDI02027456.1, on the reverse strand, counting down.
GGCTGGAGGGGTAACAACAAGCTGTGAGGAGTGCTGGGGATAAGGACAATGTAACTTCTCAGCTTCTTCAAAGGCAAAGAGACACAGAAGGTGGGAAAGACCAGCCTGATCCTGTGCAGTATGTCCAGTACTAAGTATCTCGCCTGATGCTTTACGCGGTTTAATTCAGTAGCTGTAACTATTTCCCTCTCCCCTGAGGTCTCTCTGGCTGCGCAGGTCCCACAGGAGAGACACAGTTTCAGTTTTCAGGCAGCGTTTGCATTTGCCTGAATTACTGCCAGATAGCCCCGTGGCATAGCTGGCACGGAAACCACGCGGATGAGGACCTACCCTGCTGTAAAGGAAACCTCGCTGCACACTGGTTCTTGCTACCTGCCCAGAGCTGGAAGGAGGCAGCTCCTAGGGGGAACAACAGGAAAACCAAGCATCAGCCACGCATTTTGTCACACAATTTTATTCCACTGGGGAGAGCTTTGACACCGCTGGCAATAAAGCCCTTCATACACATAGAAAATACCTGGCTTAATACTGACTGCACCAGGACTAACACTGCGACACAAGCCAGAGGGGATGAACAACTAGCTTCTCTCTAGTCCAGCCCTGACTGGTTTGTTGTCTTCTTTTTGCTTGGTTTCTATAGCAAGTCATGAGCAGAGCGGAGGTGAGAACAGGCAGGGCAGCACGCAGAGGAGGGCACAGGGGAGCCCCATCACACCACAGATGCCAGTGGGGTGAGGGCAGCAGTAGCAGACCCAGCCCTTCAGTTTTACCAGGCTTGTGGCTTTCCCTCTTCTCTTTCCACTCAGCGGTGAATGCAGGTTTGGAGAAGGTGAGATGGCAGAGCAGCCTGCACGGGTGCAGGCCCCAGAGACCGGACCCCCCTTCCCACAGGGACAGTATAACCTGTTCCTGGTGGCTTCAAGCCCCTCAGCTCCAGTACAGAACGTTTTATTGCTACATCATGTCTCAGCTGGGGGTTCGTGCACAGTGCAGCCCCAGCTACAAGGGAGTGGAGGTGAGGAAGAAGGTTTCCAAGCTGGCGCTTAGAGATATGGCTGTATTGTGCCAGAGGGCAGGGGATGTGAGCCATGCAGACCATGCAGCTCAACCCCAGGGCATTTCCCTTTCACAGCCCAAGTCACCAAGGCACAAAAATACATGGGATTTACCTGGTTCAGGCTGCACCTGCGCTTTGAGCAATTGCTTGCCAGGGCAGGCATTACTTTGGGCACAGGAGTAATCCCACTCATTGCATCTCCCAGCAGAGCAAGACTCCCCAGTTAGGGTAATCACATCTCTGGTTTTTGGGTGAATGTAAGGACTGAATGGGGGATGAAATGTCCCAGAAAGACCCAGGATATTTGCAGAATGTTCTGACCCATTCCTTCCTCAGCCAGAAACCACAGTGCTAGAAATTAACTTTCATCCCCAGAGAATTACCCATGGAGCATCACTCACTCAAACCAGCCCAGGGCACCCTCCTCCTTTCTTTGGGAATAGAGGAGAAAGCTTCCATTGACAGGTTCACAGGAGAGACTGAGTGACATGAGCCCATTTAGGACACGTGGCAGATTTGGGCAGCCAGCCCGAGGGACTCCTGCTGCCCAAAGCAGCCATCAGGGACTACAGCACAGAGACAGCACCCTGGGGATGTGAGTCGCTCTGCTACTGGCAGGTCCATGAGACAGCATGGGATGCGCAGACTCATGCAGGTGGGGTGGTGGCACTGTCTGACATCCCCTGGGACATCAGGAGTGGGGCACACAGGACTCTGTATGTCCAGGGCACTCAATGCTGCGCCCACTGAATCCAAAGGGTGGGTGTTGGGGTGGTAGGAGAGGTGATGAGAGGCTCTTGAGACAACCTGCTCCCACAGGTTCAGAGCTCTCCCAAACCTGCCTATACACACTGGGCATTGCACTGGGCTGGCAGGGAGGGAGGTGTGATTAACAAGGGACCTTTCATTTGAGCCATTCACCAATCTTGGCCATGGGAAGGAGCAGAAGTCCTTGGCTGGGTGGAGGGCTGTGAGCATGTGGGAAGCTCCGAGTCTACAATGCCACACAAACCTTGCCTAAGAAAAAAGGGGCAGCAAGGTGAGTGGTGAGTACAAAACCCAGACCAGCAAAGAGCAAAGCTGCTGTCAGCCCAGCTTGCACAGAGCCAGACTCTCATCCATACTGAGTCTTGCAGACTGCTGTCCACACAGGAGAGGCTCTTCTGGACTGTATGGGCAGCATGTCAGACCTCAGGCACCCCAAAGGCCAGGTTGTCCCGAATCATCAGTGTCTTCCGAAGGTCTCGTTCCATGATCGGCCTCTGAGTTCGCCACTTATGGGCTTCCTGGAGTCCTGGCTCAAAGTAGTAAATGCAAGCTCCAAAGCCCACCAGGATGAGAATAGAGATCATCAGATACACAGGCACAAACCAATCCAAGAAGTGGGGCATGGCTGCCAGAGGAAAGGCAAGAAACCCTGTGCAGTGGGAGTACACAAGAAACACACCAAGCTTCATGATGAGACACTTGCCCCATCAGCAGGGCCCAGCCTTCCTGCACCCTTCCTCACTGCCTCACCGCACCCCAGTTCGTGCTGGGTTGCACACCAAGGCACCTCACCTTTTGGAAGAGAGCAATTCCTTTGGCTCGTCACTGGGACCCCCTCACTGAGTAGCAGTCCCGCTCCCTCCCCACAGACAGGGGTGAGCCCTCGTGCCCCCAGCCCTGCTCCTCATCTGCTTGAAGGGAATTCTGCTGCTCTTTCCCCTGATGCTCCATGACCCCTCTGAATACCAAGTCTGAGGTGGTCTAGCTCGGGGTTGAGCCCTCCCTTGCTGCTCACCTATTTGGTGTCCTTCTTTGCCAGGGCTCAAGGACCTTGCAGCGCTTGGTTGAGCAGAGCCCAGATCCCCACATCACATCAGGTGCTGGGCAGTCGGAGCCACTTACCAGGAGCAGCTGATCTGTCTTGCTAGGAACCCCTTGCCACCCAGGAGCAAAGTGCTGAGTCTGGAGCAGTGATGCCCTGGGGAACAAAAAACAACATGACAGATGGATGATCACTGTCAATCCAGCTCTAAAAATGAGTGAGAAGGATAGAAAACCTCCCCTGCCTGGACATCAAGGCTGAAGCTTTACGGAGGGGCAGGCAGATGGGGTTCCAGCCCCACAACCTGCTGGTGCCCTGGCCAACATACATCCTGACTCAGGGCCATTTAAAAGCTGTAATGTTTGTGCCTTATCCCCATCCTTTGTGATGGAGCAATCCACATTACAACCCACAGAAGTGCCAGGCTCAGGCACAGAAAGCAGTCCTACAGTCTCGCCCTCCAGTGGGGGTGATGAAATGCCCTCTGATTTCAGTGGCAGCCGATAGGGCAGAGCTGCATCCCTGTCAAGCTCCTGCTTTTCCAGATACCTGAAAGATGCCACCTGCAACTGTCCCCTAAGACACTGCTCTGCCTGCAACCACATGCCCACTACCTTCCTTGTGGGGGGCGCTAAAGGGGAGGCTGGGGAGAGCTCTGAGCATATCCATCCTCTTTCCTGCTCCTGGCCTGTAAGGTTGCTGCCTCTTACAGCAGAAGAGCCCATCCCTGCCTGCTTATCCCAAGACTAGCATGAGGTTCATCTCTACCCACTGAATAGCACCTTTGTTGTCATAGGGCTAGATCTGAAAAAAGCTGCAATTCTTGTTAACACAAGCAAGAAACTACTGGCATTGGAGAAAATGCCTGATTTCCTGCCACGTATTGGCATGGACGTTGATACTTCTCTGTTCTTCTTGCATGACAGGGAAGACCTCAAAGGATTTCGCCTCCTCCTACCACACTGTTTGGCTTTCAGCAGCCATTGGTTTTGCTGCCCACAGTGCTGCCTCTACCATTGCCAAGTCCTGGAAGACTTTTTCCATCTCCCTCTCAATGATTCACACCTCCCTTTTGCCGGGTCCCTGCTCCACCTGATCAAGAGCAACGGGACTGGGCAGCTCAGCATCGACCACCATATGGCTGGGAGCAAAGGGCAGTCTTGGTGCTGCTCCCACCTCTTCATGGCTGCCTCTGCCTCCCTCAGGAAAAGCCCCCTGCCCCAGCCTGCAGTAACATTGCAGACGTGTTGTGGGGAGCAGGGATGCTGCTGTGGGGTTTCCAGAAGGAATTAAGCACAAACCACACTCCCTGACAGGAGTCTGAGGTTCAGGTTTGGCCAGAGGCCCCTCAGAGCAACTTTCCTCCATGCTCTGCAGAAGCAGCTCCTATGCACCCCCTGCATCCCTCAGCTGCTGCTGCCAGGCTGGCGCCAAGGATGCTGCAAACCCCTCTTCCCAAGGTGCCTCTGCCATCACTCCCAGCTCATGACACCAATGAGCAGGAAAGGTGACTCCGGCTTGGAGCCCCCGGTACAACGGGAAAAAAGATAGCAACCTCATTTCCTTCCCTGACCATCTGCTTTCCAAACCTGGGAGTGAAGCTGCCATCCAAAAAGTATCACAATAAAAAGCAGCCTTACAGACCTCCCAATTTATCCTTTCTCTGTAGCCAGCAGCGCCAGCATTTCCCAGCTCCTTGCCAGCAACCTGTTCTTCAGTCTACTTGCTATGCAGCCCTCACCTTGTGCTGTGTTCCCCCCTCACTTGCCTGTATCTAGCCCCAGTGAAGGATCCTGGCCATTGGCTAAGCCAAGGTGTCATTCCCCACGCACACAGCCTCTGCAGGACTGGCCTAGCAAAGCCCTTGCTCTTGTCAGGTGGGTGAGCAGATTTTGGCTGAAAATGCTGCAAAGAGGGAGTTTTATTCAAAGATGTCAGCTTTCTGGAGCAGCCCTGCATATATTAAATGTGCCTTAACCCTTGCTGGACCAGTTGAACTCAGCACCCCATTTTGCAATGGGACATCTGTGACTTCCCAAAGACACGTAAGCGTTCTTGGTCTTTAATTTGAGACAGCATCTCATGGAGGTAAGCTGACTGACCCCTTTAGAAAGCTCTGCTACATGTGTCATTCCAGCCACTCTCCTTCAATGTCACCCCTGGATCCCCTTACGCCACCTCCTGCCACCCCCCCCATGTGCTGCCAGTGCCCTTGTGATGAGCACCCCCAGGGCACACTGAAAGTGACCAGGCAGAAACTGCTCAGGAGAGGCCAGGAGCAGGGAGAGGGGGTTTGCAGGGGACATGGAGACATAGTGGTGACCAGGCACGGGTGAGTGAGGCAGGAGTGCCATGCAGAGTGCCAGGACATGGGTGACTTCGGGCACAAAACCCTCTCGTGTGAATGGGTGGGAGCACACACCAGACTGCAGTGTTACCAGCCACGGGCTCACCCCGACTACAGAAGACTCCCCAGGACTGGGCACCCCGGGGCAGCTTGGGGCAAGGGGCTGCCGATGGCTGGGGACCAGGACACGACCCCACTCCCATACATTGCATTCCCAACAAAACCCCGTCACCTGCCCTGCAACATGCCACCTACCTCTTTCCACCGCCACAGGGCGACGGGCTGAGGCTGCTCCCTCCGGCATCAGCCGGGCCCGATCGGGATGAGTCGGGCTCTTTCCTCAGCCTGGCAGCGCCAGGGAGAAGGGACCCCGCTCCGGGAGAGGAGAGCGACAGCGAGAGGCGACAGGCGCGGGGCGGGAGGGAAGGAGGGAAGCCGAGAGGGAATGAGGGAGGGAATGAGGGATGGCGGGGGCGTGCAGGGGTGACACGCAGCCTCATTTCCCACCGCGGCTCCTGGGGGCTTCCCCCATCGCCTCCCCGGCAGCGACAGCCCCCCTGCAGCCCCTCCAGGGCACCTTCCGCCGGCCTCACCCCCCGAAGGAGGGAGCGTCTGCACCAATTGCATCCCCGCGTAGGGGCGAGGTGGAGGCGGGGGGAGGATTTTAGCAGCCGTCGTTATGGCAACGGGCTTCCCGAGCTCACCCGCACATGGTACCCGGGCGGGAGCCACGGGAGATGCGGCCAGGGAAGGCTCTTCCCTCTTCCCGCATCCCCCGCAGCCCGGGCTGCAGCGGCGGAGGAGCAGCTCTCCGCCGGGCTGAGAAGGAAGGATGGGGCTGGGGAGGAGGCGAAGTGCTGGGGGAGACGTGTGTAGGCTCGGGATGATGGAGATGTATGAGATGTTAAGGTTCCACAGTTCTACCGGTGAGCTCCCCCAGTGGCTGAGGGCTTGTCAGCAGCGGGATGGAGCCAGAGGGAGGCAGGAGTGGAAGGGGTAGGGAGGTTAGTACTCCCTTTGAGGGGTTTATGCAAAAATGACATAATCAACACTGACCAAAAGCGTCTTCTAGCGGAAAACAAAAACATCGCTGCCTGAAGTAGTGTTTTTGCTTTCAATGACATACTTTGTTTCCTGGATCCATACCTGGCTCTGTCACTGCCGCTGCAATGTGAAACCATTTTCAGCTTTTCAAAGCAGCACAAAACAAACAGCACAGAACAGCTACCAAACTCTGTTGTTGTTGTTGTTGCTTGTGTTTTGGGCTTTTTTGTACACAGGGAATTTTTCACCATGACCCAGCAGTCGTTTAATGCAAGTGTTTTAACAAAATCTATTAAACAACTGGCTCTAGCCCTGAGAGCTGCCTGTGCCACTCAGCCCTGCCCACTTAGTCTCTGACACCTACTGCCCTGCAGGCGCCTGCAGGGGGTGGTTGTCAAGGCTTGGGGGCTAATACCCACCAAACTGTCCGAGCCCCAGATTCATGCCTGCTACATGCCTATGCCCCAGGAGCTGTGAGGTGCAAGGTTTGGCTTCCCATAGACTGTGTTCTAGGCACAAAGGCGTTCGTCCCCTCCCCAAGTTGGTCACAGAGCCCACCTGCACTTTCTGGCTCCAAAGGTGATACACTCAAAGGACCCGTGTCCTGCTCTGCACTGGGGTTTCATGCATCGGTGCAGGGACAAGGCTGTGCTAGGCGCCATGGAAGATGGCTAGCACACTCCATCATTTCCTCCTGATCCTCCTTTTGTCCTCTCAAGCCCCACTTCTGCTTGATGTAACTTCATAATAGCTTACAAGCATTAAGTATAGGCTTGATATACCCCTCTACCTAGCAGGATATCTGCATGGAGGATCAGATCCATTAGGTTTAGCCAACTGCTTCTTAGTTTGATGGGCACTCCAGGTGGTTGCCATGTGCCTCCAGAGAGAAGCCTGCAATCACACCTTAATTTTAACCTCAATGAGGTTCAACCATGACACCCACCTTGACCACCAGGGCAGTAACTGCTTCACTAATCCCACCGCATTAGGAGGAAAGCACAAGCCTCATGGTTTTGACAGTACTGGGAGAGAAATGTGGTTTGGACAAACCAAAAGCCAAACAGATTTAAAATAAAAATAAGATGTTGGAAGGATATTATTTATTGTGTTCCCAGAGCAAACCCTAAGGTTAGGCAAAGGCACAGAACATGTCATGACATGGCAGCCTCCCTTGCTTCAAGAACCCTCTCAGCTGAGTCCAAAGTGCCCTTGGAGGCAGCAGGAAATGAGCACAAGAGCTGAGACACGCTTGCAGAGCTCCTACCTCTGACTCCATGGCAGCTCTTGCTGCCTGTGACAGAGCTCTCAGGTGCTGTCACATCCTTTGGTTTCTGACAAGAGGTATGGCATTGAGACGGCTCCAGGCTCCATGTACAGCTCAAACCACATGGAAACGCTTCACTGCTGTTCAGCTTTCACTATGAATAAGGCTGCTGTGTGCCACTCAGCATCTTCCAGGCATAAGCATGTGCGTATCATTCTGCCTGGCCCTGGGGGACTTCCAGCCGCTTCCACCTCACTTGGAGGAAGCCCCTGAGCGGCTGTACACATACAAGCCCCTCAAAGCCATTCACTCCAGGATACCTGCCCACCACCAAGCTTCTGACTCTCTCCATATGTCTGGGCAGCCACAGATTCACTTGCATGATGAAGGCAAACATGGGGTTGTGTCTGACATGAGAGGGACACCCAGCCAGAGAGAGACCATGAAAACCTTCTCAGACAAAAGCCTTGGCTGGAGAAAAACAAGACAGTTGGGCAGCCTCAGGCGCACGCTTCCTGCTTGTTGCATGCCCAGAAATCACAGCATGAACTACATACTGAGCTCAGCTTAATCCCAAACCTGATTAAGTGTTATTCAAGGTTTTCCTAACAAGTTTCCTCAGAATTCTTTAGCATCCTTTAGGCTTTTATCAGCATCTTCCAAGATAATCAGACACTGGTCTACCTGTTTTTAAGGCAGCATCAATCCCCCAAACACTACTCTCCCAAGGTCAGTAGAGGCATGGAAAAAGTTGGACTTTATCAAACTAGCCTTTCCCAAAGTCTGCAGTAGAGGGCAAAACTCCTGCAAGAGTCACAGAAATACCTCCCTGCTCAGCTGCTGGAGGGGAGGGAGTTGCTGCAGGATGCAGAAGGCATCCTGGATGCATGACAGGGCATAAATCAGGTACTCTGGTGGAAAAGCAGAATAACATGCCTTCCGGGTGCTACTGCAGCTTCCAATAATGAAACCCAATTGAGAAGCTTTGCTGAGTTGATCAAAAAGCTAAAGAAATGTGTACAGTGACTTAAATTAAAGAGCAGAATGGAAAAATCGGACTTACTCTATGCCTAATGATAGCTGGGGAGAGCCTTTGCCAAAGGAAGCTGAAGTTGCCAGCAACATAAGTGGAAATGTCATTAGTTTCCCCAACAATTAGCACTTGCTGCAACTGATACTGTTTTTGTCTATTAGTGAGAGAATAAGTGCAATGAAATACACATGAGTTTGTATTCTGAAAGCTTCCTGGGCAGGTTTGTGAGAGGCCAGCTAAGAGAGTGAAACATGGCCAGGTGACATCTCCAAAACTTGTGCTGAATGCGGCTGGGATGAAGCCACCACTGTCAGGAGATCTGGGAGCAGGCACTGAGACAACTAGACCACACTGGGGTCAGCACTCCTTTTGAGACCATCTCCAAAGCCTGTCTCCTTTGCTCCTATGTCTGCTTGCAGAATGGAGTGACAGGACAAGGGGGAATAGCTTTAAGCTAACAGAGGGGAGATTTAGGTTAGATATAAGGAAGAAATTCTTCCCTGTGAGGGTGGTGAGGCCCTAGCACAGGCTGCTCAGAGAAGCTGTGGCTGCCCCATCCCTGGCAGTGTTCAAAGCCAGGTTGGACACAGGGGCTTGGAGCAACCTGGTCTAGTGGAAAGTGTCCCTGCCCATGGCAGGGGATTGGAGCTGGATGAGCTTTAAGGTCTCTTCCAATCCAAACCATTCTCTGATTCTATGATCATTCAGAGAAAATATCTCAAGATTCAGTCATCAGCCCATGGGATGAATTACACAGCAAAGTGGCCAAGGATACACGAGGGCAAGGTGCGCTGTATAACATTTTTTCTAGCAGCTGGTGCTGTCCTGCTGCAGCAGTGACTGCACAGTTCCCAGGGAGGACTGGAGATGGCCAGGCCAAGTCTCACTGATGCAAATTGCCTTTATTGGCAACACCAGAGCATCTTCACATGGGCTACAATTACAATTCTACTAATTTTTTGAATGGTTTGTTCTACCAGAGTAATATACAGTGCCCCACAGAGCACAATCAGGAGCTTTCCCCTTCTGTATCAGGCCTTGCTCTTGCCCCTTCTGCCTGAGCTGGGGGCCAGAACAGTGACACCCTGTGGCAGCTCTCCTGCACTGCTCGTAAGGGAAAATGGACTCATTATTCCTGCTTTGCAAACTGGAAACAAGGTGGAAAGAAGTGAAATGGCCTGACACAGTCATATGGTGATATGTAAAATATACCCCAGGCTCCATCACCAATTGTGTCTCAACCCTCTCCCCTCCTCTCCTTGCCAAGCTACAGATCAAGACAAGAGCTGCAGGCACATTGCCAGTCTGAGTCTCCACCTCTTTATGTTATTCTCTCCCATGAAAAGCAGTTTATAAATGCTACACTTTCGCATTAGATCTGTTTTACACCCCCTGTTCTATGGGTAAATAGCCATTGAGGGTGCAAGACGGTGACTCTTGCTCTCCCCTCTGGCTCCTCACAGAGATGAGTTCACTCTGCTCGCTTTGCCCTGTGGAGCATCCCTGCCTGCATTTCAGAGAGGAAGGAAGGCAAAGTGAATCTGCCTGGCACAGCTTGCAGTGCCAGCTATCTGTCAGCGGCTTTCCATCCCAGGAGTAAATTTGCTCCGCCAAAGCCTGGACTTTCAGGCAGGCACCGGCAGTACCACTGCACTCCCTCCATCCCATTAACCCCTTTGTTGGTAAGAGGCTAAGAACCCCTCTGGCTAAAGGGTGCCGTGAAGGCGGCACACCGAGGAGGGAATGGGATGAACCTCTGTGTCCCCACAGGATGGTGGGGGTCAGCCCTGCAAAGGGAATTCTGCCCAAGGAGAGCCAATAAACCTGCTAGGGACAAGGAAAAATAACTGTGAGATTGGTGGTAGCTCCTCTGGGCCCACTGCACCTCAACATACAGCATGTTGTGAAAAGGAGGAAGCCTGCAGTGACAGGGAACAGCAAGCATCTCCCCCACCAGACACAGAAGACACCCAGGTCCTGCTGAACTGCCAGAGAGCAGTGCACATCAGGGAGCACAAAGAGGACAAACACCTTTTAGGTGGGTGCCAGAGCTTTTAGCATATTTCCTCAGCAGCCCAAAAGGAGCATTGTCCTAATTGCTGTCCATCTCCCCAAAACCCGGGAGCTGGGTCTCTTTATTTACCGCATCTGCCTGCCTCCCATCTTCAGGACACGTCCGCCCTGGATTCGTCCTCCCTTCCCCCCGTCAAACTCAACAACAACCAGAAATATCCTGTAATCTCTTCTGCTTCACCTGTAATTTGTCTCATGCTGGCAAGGAGGAGCGGAACCGTCTGCCTTTGTCAAGATCAAAAAAGCAACGGCAGCCATGTGATGTCAGCTTACATTACACCCCCCTCGCTCCCCTCCGCCTCCCTTCTCCTGCTTGCTGCAGTGGGGGGAGACGTCTTCATCCTCCTGTGGCCTTCTTCCTCCCCATGGCACATCTTTTGGCATTCAGAGGTGACCTGGTTGAAGGCGGAGGGAGGGACAGCCCCAGCAGGGAGCTGAGGAGGTCCTGGACCCTGCTCCACACCAAGGTGGAGCCAAACCTGGGGATGAGGCAAAGAGCAGGAGATGCAGCAAAGGAAACCACAGGCCACTGGGGGACACTGGACCTCTGAGGCCTTTACATCAGTGCAAGTCATCCTCCGGCTCTGACCTTGGGCTAGGGAAAGCTCAGCCCTACCTCCAGAACTGCAGCGCTTCTGCACAGGCTCCTTCCCGCCTGTCTCATGGACAGGGGAGTGCTGGGCTGGACAGGGGCCGGCCAGCCCTAGGGACAAAGGGGGAAGATGCTCAGGAAAGGGTAGGATAAAGGTTGGGGCTGCAGGAGCTGCTGTAAAACCTCACATGGGACAATTCGGCATGCAATGCTGAGTGCTGCTGCTGTGCACTGTTAGGGACATTCCCTTCCCTAGCCATTATATTTACCTGGAGTACTGTGTTCAACTCTGATGTCCCCAGCACAAGAGGGACGTGGAGCTCTTGGAGCACATCCAGAAGAGAGCCATGAAGATGGTCCAGAGGGCTGGAGCACCGCTCCAACGGAGCCAGGCCAAGAGAGCTGGGCTTGCTCAGTCTGGAGAAGGCAAGGCTCTGGGGAGATCCTAAAGCAGCTTCCAGTGCCTAAAGCGGCTACAAGAAATCTGGAGAGGGGCTTTTTACAGGGGCCTGTGGTGACAGGACAAGGGGGAATGGCTTTAACCTGACAGAGGGGAGATTCAGATTTGATGTTAGTAAGAAGCTTTTCTCTATGAGGGCGGTGAGGCGCTGGCACAGGGTGCCCAGAGAAGCTGCGGCTGCCCCATCCCTGGCAGCGCACACTGCCAGGCAGGACACAGGGGCCGGGAGCAACCCGGCCCGGCGGAAGCTGTAATACCACAAACCACCGCCCTCACGGCCCACCCCCGAGAGCGCCCGCTCCCCTCCCCAAATGCGCATGCGCGCTGAAAGCCCCGCGCCCGGCGTGCTACGTCACTGCGTCAGTTTGAATCCCGGCGGTTGAGCAATGGCGGTGTTGCGGCCGTTCGACAAGCTCCCGGTGCTCAACTCCGCCACCTTGCTGGTAGGTCCGCCTGCGCCGCGTCCCCGCTTCCCCTCCGGGGCCTCCGTCCCCTCAGGGGCAACGGCCGTGCTGGCCCCGGTGCCGGGTCGTGCGCTACCCCCGGCACCGCGGGTGCCCTCTGCCGGTGGCCTCTAACCGGGCTTTCCTTCCCTGTCCGCGCAGCTGGTGGGTACGGAGGAAGGGCTGCTGCAGGAGCTGGCGAAGGCGATGCTCCGGGAGAAGAAGAGCTTCAAGATTAGCATGTGAGTGGCGGGGAGCGGCATTGTGCTGGGCCTTCTGCCGCCTTGTTCAAGAGGTGGCGCTAAAGCGGCGGCTGTGATGAGGATTCACGGAATTTCTGCTTCAGAGAATGTGCTTCTGTAAACGCTGGAGCGCGTTACTGCGGGGGAAAACGCGGTCCGCCTCCAGCGCGGTGGGTTTAACCCCAGCCGGAAGCCAAGGGCCACACAGCCGCTCGCTTACTGCCCTCACCCCTCCACCGGTGGGATGGGGAAGGGATCCGAGAAAAGTGTGAAAACCCGTGGGCTGAGATAAGAACGGTTTAATGATTGAAGTAAAAGTAAAATGTTATAACAATAGGAAATATTCCTCCAGAGAGAGGAAGGAATAAACAAGTGATGCACAGTACAATTGCCCACCACCCACTGGCTGATGCCTGTGTCATTGCTGAGCAGCGACTGGCCCCTTCCAGCCCACTCCCCCTAGTTTATATACTAGGCATGACATGCTATGGTATGAAATACCCCTTTGGCTAGTTTGGGTCAAGTGTGCTGTCTTTGCTCCATCCCAGCTTCTTGTGCCCTTTCTCACAGGCAGAGCATGGGACAGAAAAGTCAATCAGACTAAGCACCACTCAGCAACAACTAAAACATTGGTGTGTTATCGGCATTGTTCTCAGACTAAAGCCAAAACACAGCACTGTACCAGATACTAGGAAGAAAATGAATTCTGTCCCAGCTGAAGCCAGGACAAGGGCATGCAGTGTGGCCATAGTTAGATGCAGGAGTGGAAATAATGCTCACATTCATCATGTTCACTGTGCACATACCATTGCCCTTTGGATGTTACACAGATGTTTGATTACTAAATTGCAAGAGGATGAGAGGGGCACAGGTATTTTTTTCCCCTCCTGGGAGACAGGCATATACATGAATTTAACATCCTGGGACAAAATGGGACAAGTACAATGCTTGCAACTCTTTGAAACCAAACAAGTTTTGCTGAGAGATGTCCGTTGCTTTTGATGCTTTTCATAGCCATTTTCAATTTTCTGTGCATGCATGTGCTTTTCCTCCTCAGGCTATTAAGATGCATTTGGAATTTCAACTTTAGCTGCATGAAAAGCCCTCTAAAAAGCTCAATTAACTAATGTTTTATGATGAAATGTCCTTGACAGCTCTCTTGCCAAGCCCAAATGAATTTATTCAGCTCTTCAGAAGGCATTTTTGTTATTTTGCTGCTGTAATCCAAGGCTATGCAGTAAAAGCAAACTCGAGCTAATGATCTACTAGCCAGTTAATGACTGTATTGCTCTCATCATGGCGTTTTGGATGTTTGCGCTAGCTAATAGTACATTAATAAACCAATTTTCTGTTCAAATCCTGAAGCTCTGTTGAGCTGTGGAGTACCATAACTAGATGGCTATTGTTACTACAGCTGGGTAACTACCTAAAGGCATGGAAACTTATGCTCGTGCTGCAGAGCAAGATAAGTTCCTGCCCTAGTATCATTAGGGAAGCAGAAGTCTGTGACAGCTGTGACACCCCTAGCTCCCCTTCTTTGGGATTATACACATTACAAAGAAATATAGTGTTTTCTGGCAAGACTACCTGCCAGATGCAGCTGTTGAGGGAATTGCAGGGCTGGGGTTCTTGTGTCTCTTATCACTTGGGGAAGAAAAGGCTTCTGCAGCGCATACCTGGAGGCTACTGGCATCATCTAGTGATGTTGGTTTAAATATCATAGAATCATAGAATGGTTTGTGTTGGAAAGGACCTTAAGATCATCCAGCTCCAACCCCCTTGCCATGTGCAGGGACACCTCACACTATACCACGCTGCCCAAGGCTCTGTCCAACCTGGCCTTGAACGCTGCCAGGGATGGAGCATTTACTACTTCTTTGGGCAACCTGTTCCAGTGCCTCACCACCCTCACAGTAAAGAACTTCCTCCTTATATCTAACCTGAACTTCCGCTGTTCAAGTTTGAACCCATTGCCCCTTGTCCTATCACTGCAGTCTCTGATGAAGAATCCCTCTCCAGCATCCTTATAGGCCCCCTTCAGATACTGGAAGGCTGCTATGAGGTCTTCACACAACCTGTTCTTCTCCAGGCTGAACAGCCTCAACTTTCTCAACCTGTTTTCATATGGGAGGATATAGTATATAGTAGAATTCTAAATCGTGGAGGTTTTGGGGAGTTCCACACCTGCCTCCAGACAATGAGACCTGGTACTTTCCTTTCACCACAGCTTCTCACTAAACTGCACTTTAAATTGATAAGCTTCTTTGTGTTGCAATGTGTTTTTCAAGCAGACTTTGCTCACATCTCGTGTTTGCTTCAGAATGTTTTTGTTAAATCATAGCTTCCTTACTTGCAGGAGGCAGTAGACCTTTATGTGGAGGCTGGCAGACAAAAGTACAAACTGCGTGTGATTAGTAGAAGGGAATGTGTTCTGTGGTCTGTGGCTGCTGGGGAAAGCTGTTAAGTCCTTAGTTAATTGCTAGAAGTAATGTTCCCCTAGGAGACCAAAACCAGTGTTTCTCAGTTTCCAGAGAGGAAGTGGGTTGTGAGAGAGATTGAAATTCTGGGATTTATTTTTTGTCCAATCTATCTTTCAGGTGAAATTCCAAAAATATGATGCTGACAATATTCTTCCCTGTGGAAGGCCCAGATAGGCACTACTGAAGCTTTTCTCTTTTTTTCTTTTTACTTGTTGTGGGAAGACACACAGAAAATCGCCACTCTGTATTTTTTCCGACAGCTGTATCAGCAGTGATAGTATTGAAGGAAATATCAACCAATCTAGTAACTCCTGGCACAGTGAAAGGGATAAAAAAAGGGGTAATGATATAATAGGAGCTCTTTCTGAATTAAGACTTCATCTATAAAGCTGTATTAGTGATAATACACTATTTTAAGGTTTTGTGAATACAATGCACCTCTATCATAGACATCTGAGAAGATAACCTCTCCTGTGTGAGAGCATGAGCAGTATCTTTGGAATGTGACAGGAAAGCACTGATGCATTTTAAATGAAACTTGGCAGCAAAATATACCACTAAAGTACTGGGGTTCACTTTGTTAGAAAGGACTCTTCTTAACAATTAAATGACTGCTATATGGATCTGTTGGGAACAAATGCTTCTGTGAGTCTTGCTATGCTCTAATAAACTTCCCATTATAAACAGGCTTGTATAGCAAGCACCATCGTTGCTGTCAGCAACTATGAGTAGGCTTATGATACTGGAATACCACTTAAAGAATTGCAGTGTCTCTTCAGTTCCTACATGTTTAGTGTGCTTTCTGGTAACTTGCTACATGGTGAACTGTGGTGGTTATCTGGATATGGTTAAGTGGATAATGTCTTGCCAAGCTATTTGATTAAACTGGACAATTTATTCTCTTTCAGTCATCTTGCTACATCCCTTCCCTTACCTTCAGAGGGGGATCATCTTCGGCCCAGGATAGATCTGATTGTGTTTATGATTGACATCAAGAGCAAATACAGGTAAAAGAGGGCAAAAATCTGAGAGAGAAAACTGATATTCTTTCTTGGATTGATAAATAAATCTATATTTTTACTGTGTCAGAATTGCTGAATAGTGTTTTTCAAAGCCAAGACTTGCTGTGGTGGAACAGCTCAGTAATATATGCAGTGGTTTTCTGGCCTTCAGCAATGAATTAGTTCTGAACCGCTCTGCCTAATAACATGCCTGTTGTGTGCTAAGTTGCCATAGCAGAGAAGGCAGAATTTATTCCCTAATACGGATATGGGATGATGGGAACTGAGTTTTGGAAAGATGCTGTCTCTAAAATTAGATGGAAATGATGGTCATGCTGTTAAGTTCTGTAATATGCAGAGGGCTGATGTACGCTGGGCAGTGCTACCTAATAACCTGCCGGTTGCTGCATCTGTGTCCCTAGTTCACTGATACTGCTGGTCAAGTTGGATCAGCACTGCGTATGTCTTTAGGTAAAAGAGAAGGGGCTGCAGGGATGATCCCTTTTCTCTCATCTTGTGCTCATCTTTGTAGAAATGATGTTTCAGTCCCCAGGCCATAAGTAAACACTTGCTAAGGCACAGAAGTCAGCATTTTATTACTTACTTAACTTGTGAGTGATGATCTTGGGCTCTCATTTACCAAAAATGACAGGCCCAGCTGCATACTTACAGCACAAATGGTGCTGCGGAAGTGTGTGGGCTAGCTCTTCTGAAAGAGCCAAAGTAGTGCTGAAGTCTTGTTGGATGTTAATGAATGTGGATGCTTAGTGTCCGCAAATCACAGAGGAGACCATTCAAACTAAGTCTAACTGTTGAGTCTTGGGTAGAAAAGGATATGTTATGGATTATTAAACAGCTGTGGGTATTACAGAGAGCTCTCATGCCATGCTTTTAGCATAGAGCATAACTCTGCCAGCTCTCAGATCAGCAGATGTTAACATCATTGGCTTTCTAAATGTGCTTCTGAAAGTTATTCTATTTGTCCTTATGCTGAACTGTTTTTACCTCCCTGTCCAACTGGATTATCTGTGTTTCTCTGACAGCTTGAAGAATGTCGAAGCTTCCTTAGCTCATGTGGCTGCCAGCTTCTTCCTGGGGAAAGTGTGCTTTCTTGTCACTGGGGGTACGTATGACATCTGCCCTCTTCCTCCTCTCTGAGCAGCACAACTCACTGTTGCTTGCCTTAAAACAGAGCAGTGACTTAACTTGAAACAAGACAAAGGAAACCAGTGGCTTTGTCAAAAGCTTTGTTTAAATTACATCTGAACTCACCTGTGGGGGTTTTCGATTGTCTTCTTAGATGAAACACAGTTCTCTTATCTCATGCTCACTTGCCTTCTTCTCGTTTTTGCCAGTAAGACCTCTCTTCTCTGTCCCTAATCCCTGAATATGGTTTGTGTTACTGATTTGTATTTTTTTCCTGTGGTACTGTAGAAGTCTATTCTGTCTGCTCTTGCAGATCTGTCTTAATGATAATCTTAATAAGCAGCGAGGACCATATGATACTGTGGTAATAAAATGCATTTAAATGGATGAGCTACTAAACTATGAAGTATGGTTTTAATACAACACTGGTATCCCTGCTGTGTCTGGCCCTGTTGTGCCTCTAATCTCTTTCTTTCCCCCCCTCCCCACTGCCTCGAGTAGAGAGAGTGTTTTCCTGTATCCTCCCTGCTTCAGCTCTGAGGAACTGGAATGGGCAGACCGTACTGCTCAGTGTTGGACCAGGGGTCCTGTGTCCTTGGAATTTTGGGCTCAGGAGGCCTAATTCTGGGGTGAGAAAGAGTCTTAGTGTTGTCCTGTACTATGGCTCTCCTGAGCAAGTTAATTCCTCAGAGATTTGAGCACCCTGTGATACCACATTAGCCAGGAGGGCTTCTACTAATGAATGGAAGATTCAGACTGTGATGATAGCGTACCAGTCCCTTATCCAAAATGGTAATGTTACAGTGCTTGGTAACGTGGCAGTACTATTCCACATTAGTATTATGAAAGACTTCTGTGCTAATTCCATTGTGAATCTTGTACCATTCTGTTTGTACTGCTCACTTTTGCCTTTCCTTCTACAGTGCTCTCAATATTAGCTCTGGATAATTTTGTGGATGTGGAATTCCCTGTACTTTTCTTAACTGAATGTTGATTATGTGGCTTGTAATGTGGGAAATCTTTTTCTGTAGTTGGCAGGGTGAATTACTGCAGTATAGAAATGAGTTCCATCTGGAAACTGGGAGAAGTCTACTGCAGTCCTGTGCTATACTGTGAGCTGGAGGTAAGGTGCTGATTTGGTGTCTGTAGGGTTTTGTGCATTCGAGTGCTCTCTGATCCTTAGGAACATCATTACCTTAGCAATAAATATATGTACATACACTACTGTCTTGCTTAAGTGTCAGAGATCAGACTCTATAAGAACAGTAGAGGTACAGGAGTCTGTTCTTGAAATGAGTCTTGTAGATTACCTGTTCATTCCTGTGCTACTTCAAAGCCTCAGGAAGCCATGTCTAAATTAACAAAGACTTCACTGATACACAAAGCCTCAGTACACTTGTTCTTTGAGGCATTTTCTCTTCCTGGGAGCCCCATAGCTGTTATTTGCCATGTGACTCTCTTGTCTAGATAATGCTTCCTGTTAGCCAGGCTTTGTTGCTTCACAGACTGTTTTGCCATCTGATACATCACTCTTTCCAATTACCTGTTTGGTCTGAAAAGCTGGAGGGAGAGTTTGGCATTCAGCAAATGTGTGTTCACTTTTCTGTGTGTTCATCATTCCACCCTCAAAGATCACTTCCCTACCAGCAGGTAATATCTTTACCTTTGGCAAGCCCTTCAGGGTTTTCAGCTGACACCACTGTACCTTCCTTAACATTAGGGGAGTAAACAGGCCTGTTTGGAGTTTTCTGTAGCTGGCTGCTCTGAACCATACTTAATGCCTGCTCTGTTTTTGGTTTTGTTTTATCGCAGCTTTGCACTGCTTTTCTTTTCTGTTGCTGAAATAATTTCTCAATTTTGTTTCCAGTTGGAAAGGATACGAGTTGCCACTGCTCAGCGACTTCTCCGGATGTTACAGATCTGTGCTGGTCACGTACCAGGCGTTTCTGCCTTGACCTTTAGCTTTCTGTTGAGGAACTCTTACTAGCTTCACATTGTGAGAATTGAGCCACATTCATCAGGATTTTTACTTCAGGCATTCAAGCTGCTATGGTTGGAATCACACTGGAAAGCTTTTTTGCCTAACTTGTCATGACCACTCATCCAGAGCTGTTCCTAGTTGCTAATCTCTCAAGGAAAGCTTGATTTCTGTTCAGCTGATAATGTAGAGGTGCTGGGGGGGGGGAGGGGGGGAAGTTTGAACTGGGGACTCCTATTCATTATTACATCTGAATCCCATTTCATGATCAAGTTTGAGTTTCACCCGTGTCACCAGTGGCCAGGAGCTATGTGTTTTACTGAGAGAATATCAGAACACGCTGCTATCCCAATTACCTTATATCACGTTGAGTATCTTAGTTTCCCAAAGTACTAGAGAAGAGGCAGCAGGTTCCAGCTTCCTTCCAGTTGAAATACAGCACCTTGGACTAACATGAAACCTGGCTGCTAGGTTTTATCTCCCCACCAAGAGAGTAATGGGGAGGGAAAGTTGTACTGCAGCTGGCAGTTAGTGATCCAGGTGTGTGAGCATCTGCCCAGTGAAGGGCTTAGTATTCCATGCCTGGTACCTAACTGGGGAGGAAGGGACTAAATGAGATAATTGAGCACTTTAGCTTTCTTATAGATCTTTAAAGAAAAAGGCTTCATCTAGCAAACCCAGAATGACAAACAACGCTATTTTATTAAGCCTAGGATAACCATATTCTTTCTGCAATTTTGTAGTTTGTTACGGAGTTGTAAGTTAATAAAATGTATACTGTTTAATAATTAGCTGTATGCTCTTTGTTCAGGTATATGGCACTGACTCTGAAGACCTATAAGCACTTGCCCAGGTTTGCCCTAGCAGGGAGGCCTGTCCTTGGTCGCAGCTCGAACTTCCAGCTAGTTGGTGGGCTGCAGTCACGGCTTCAGCCACGGGGTGGTGGCAAAAGCTTTTCAAATACCAATCTTCCTGTATACCCACTTGAGCCACCTTCCCAAATACAATGTTTCTTGAAACGCTGGGTTGTTTCTTACTCAGAAATGCATGCCAGGTAGAAATGAAGCCCGGAGAGAATGTGTTAAGATCCCTCCTGGTTTAATTTATTTAATCCCTAATAGTGTGCTTTAATGTAGCTAGGTGCAGAGCTCTAGCTGTGTGTGTTGTTTCGCTTAGCTTGTTTCTGACATCTGTCTATGAGCAGGAAAAAGCAGAAAGCAGCACTGCAGGCTTAATCAGCTGTGGGTATTGGCAGTCCTTGTAAAGACAGCTCAGCAAGGCACAAAGCCTGTATCCTTGCTCAGAGGGCACACAAATCCCAGCTCCAGTTGTATTGTTGCTGGCAGGGGAGGGCTAGGTTGTTTATCAGCTGAAACAAAAGGAGCTAAACCATTCAGCTGTGTTATGGTGCCCAAAAGGGTTGGACTGGCTAAAACCCAAAGGAGAAAGAAATATGCAAACTCTCCTGGCTGTGTAAGAAGGATCGGAAGCTTAATGGGCATGCCCTACTTTCAGCTAGCTTTGTGATCCTGATGGTACTAGCCAGGACTTGGCCACCAGAGAGAGGCAGTCACGCTGGGAGACAAGTTTCTCTGTTGGTTATGCTGTCTCAGCCTTGCTCTTGCTTTGTGTCCCTGAAAATAAATGAGACCATGGTTTAGAACAGACTGGTTTCGATTTGCTCTCATTGTGCAGGTGCAATCTGGGGGAGGGAAGAAAAGGCTGCAGCATGAAATGAGCCAGTCTCTCATCTCCTCCACAGCTGCTGTAAGGTAAGAAGGCTCTTCAGTCTCCTAGGTTGCTCCCTGGTTGCCTCTAATCACTATTGGACTGGGGTAAAATCCCTTTGGTCTCAAGAGTAATTTTACTGTGCTTTCTTGACTGGTGGAAACGAAACTTTGGTTCACCCAGGCTGCTTTGTAGCAACCCACACGTGCTACTGTGCATTCCTGCATCTTCAAACATAAGGTTGGGTTTTTTTCTACCACTGTGTTTCAGATGTGGTATTTCTTTCTTTCTACTACTTTCAAAGACGAAAGATTTTGTTTGTACCACTTCCTACAGGTGGCCAGTCCCAGCTGCTACAAAATAAAATCTAGTTCCTTAAGAGCAGCATCTTACTTCACCTTGAGGCAAATATTTTTCATGCTCTTAGGAAAAAGTCTTCACTAGAAGTGGCAGGAGAAGTGGTGCATATCTAAGAATCTGACACAATGTCTCAGGTCCATCATGTTTTACAACTAAAAGTAGTTGGGACACATCTAAAGCTACAGCTTCAGCTAAGTAAATACATCCAGAAACTGAAAGCTATTAGTTTAGACAGGCTGTAACACTGCCCCCTACCAGAGAGGATGAGGCATCTGAGGATATCTTTCGTCTGGATGGAGTAGCCAGGGCTAACATTTGATAAAGGCCTAGTGAAAGTAGTACTTGGATTGGGATCAGAGGCATGAGGGGCCTAAAGCTGAACTAGGGCTATTGACTGTCATGTTTAAACATTGGGAAAGAGCTTGCTAATGTGGCTGAAATCTAAACTAAAAGAGATATTTTGGAGTTACTTGCTTTCTCTTTCTCTCTGCTGCCTCAGTTCCCTGTTCCTGGGGAGATTTTCAAAGAGAAATCCCCCTTTCTGTGACAAGAGCACCCATGAGCATTCCTGGTTTGGCTGCTTCTGTTTGTGGATGTGGTTTTGTTTGTCAGCAACATTAGTATAAAAGCAGTGTAATAAGTACAGAAGACCTTGCACAGTTGCACTAGCGTAAGCTTTGGTCATGCAGTGCTTTTTTTGGGTGGTGGTGGTGAGCTGACTGGGGCTGTAATAGAGTCTCTTCTGATACAGCAGCTTGACCACAGGATTTTGCCTTCAGCCTAGTCACATAGAGAAGATTCTATATCCTCAGCCTGCTATCTGAGCTGCTCTGTGTCAGCGTGGTTGGCATTGCCTCCTGGGACTATAGCTCTCTGCTAGTCCAGGTTTTCCAAGGGAAGAGTTTTTTCTTGCTGGCCTTGCCACACCAGCAGTTAAATCAGAACAACTCTTAAGTGTGATAAGACATGATATGCTTGGTCTATACTAGCAGGAGAGAAGGTCTGTGTAATGATATGGCTCCTGTAGTAAAAGATCTCTGTTCTGGAATAAAGATCAGAGACAAATTCAGCCCTGGGGACTTATCTTTCTCTCCAAACCTTGAAACTTGTGGTAGAGGTTTAAATTCAAGGCCACCTCTAATACTTGCTTTGGGCACCGATTTAAACCGATATCTCTGCTTGCCAAGACCTGTCGTTGGAAGGGCTGGTGGGGTTAGGTCAGCTGTGGCGCTCGGCAGCTGTGCTCATGCTGTAAGAGCTGCTTGGCAGCTCTTGCCTGCTGCTGCTGTGGACAGTGGTCATGAAGAGACTTCTGCTGCCTGGAGCTGCCCCGCAGAGCTCCAGCAGAGGTACTTGTTCTGCTGGAAAAAGCAAAGGAGACACTTTCCCCCGTGGGATTTTTAACTTGTCTTGTTTTGCAGGAGCACTGGGCTTTGCTCTGGCCAGATTCCAGCTGCTACATCGCCATTCAGCTGGCCCAGATCCCCTGGCAGTCTCCTCTGAGTGTTCTCCACTTCCCACCCTCAGCTGGTGTGCAGCCTTGCTGTGGGCTGCTGAACAACTGCCACTTTCCATTCAGTGACCAGCTGTCCTTCACTGGTGGGGAAAAGTGATTTATATGCAAGGGGAAGCAATGGCTGGCACAGCCCAGAGCTGGGAGCCAGAAATTCTGGGCTCGTGTCACCTCTCTTCCTGATTCCTCGCGTGACCCTGGGTGCATGAGTTAAAACTCACTGAGTGTCACTTGCTCTGCCTCTGCAGCAGGAGCTGCCTCCACTTGAAGGGGTGTGATGAGAGCGAATTGACATTGCTTTGGGGTCATAAGCCTGGAACTGGGTGGAAATGTTCGAAAGAAACCTAGTGAGCAAAGTGTGATTTTTACCTGTGTTATGGAGGAGGAGGGTTTAGTGGGACCTGCTTAAGACTGGCTGTGTTTTGTGCTGCTTACCTGCCTGACTCTGCTGCAGGGAGGCTGCCTGAAACTGGGCTGCAATCCCGCTCATGAGGCGTTGCGGCATGGTTGGGTTTTGTTGTGAACTGGAACAAAATTACACTCTGAAACGCTGAAACTCCCCATGCAGTTCAATTATCCTTGAATTGGCCGGTGGGAGAAATCAAAGCCTCTGGATCTCTTCCTCGCTGTTTAAATATTAATACGGCGCGGGGATGCTGAGCAGGATGGCATCCCCTCGGGTCAGCTCTGCGCAGGGGGGGCTGCCTTGGCTGTGAAGAACCGGTGCGGCGCGAGAGAGAGGTTGGGCTGAGGGGACTTGGGAGTGATGTGACTCGCTGTGACTCCTTGGCAGCTGAGCCGCGCGGGCTCCCGGCCCGTGCTGGGACACGTTTCCCTTGCCACCGGCCCCTTCTGCGGGAGCTGACACGTGCCACCATGCTGACACCCCTCGAGCTCGCCATGCGGGGCGGTGGTTTGAGAGGGGCCAGGAAAGGCTCCGTGCCTGTCCCTTGCCCCACAGCCTCCTCCGCCGAGGGCAGCCAGTGGGGTGTGGAAGAGACGTGTTCTACACAGGTGCAGGTGCGGCTGCGGGCTGCGTGCGAGGGCCCCGTGGGCCCTGTGCGTCACGGAAGGGAGCACTGAGATGGGGTGAGGGCAGAAGAGAGAGAGGCCACCTCCCCATGGGGAACCTGCTCTGTCCTCTGGGCCCAGCAAGCTGAAGCAGCGGTGCTTGAGAGCCGTCTGTGTGCAGGAGCCAGGTGCAGCTACACTGACCTAAAAAGCCTGGCTAGCATTAAACACTCTAAGGAGGCTTTCCCGGCTTTCCTTCCCTGTCTTCCCTTGGAAGCTCTCGAGCCCCACTGTGTGCCCACCCTGCAGCAACGGGGAGATGGTGGCATACTATGGCTGGGCCTGCCTTCCTCCTGCCAAGATGGCCAAGTCACCGCAGTACTCAGCTGGAGAAACACCATGGGTGTTTCCTGAGGGTTGGCGGTCCTTGAGGCACTGTCACTGTGCACTGGTCAGCTCAAAGCTCTCCTGAACCTCTGTGCTGGCTGCTCTTCCAGGTTGGATGGCAGCATGGGCACTTCCTCAGTGTGACGTTCTAGATTTCCCCCCACTGCTGTTTCCTGTTCTTTCTCTTCCAGAGATGACAGCTATGAAGCCAGGGTAGCGTTTGACTCAGCTGGGTATCTAACAACCTGTGGCTCGTGCTGCAGTGGAGCACCTCTCTTCAAAGCAGTGTGCCAACGTCAACTAATTAATCCTCATTCTGCCATGGGACTGAGGGGTGACTCAGTGCCTCGTGCTGTTACTCTGAGCAGCAGAGGATCAAAGGCACTGGAGCTGGGGAAGCCCTGAGGTAGAGGGGTGTTGCTGGTACCTGTAAAGGCTCAGTCTTGCGCACTTGTCTCCAGGGCTCCTTTTTAGCCATGCAGAGCGTTGAAAGCTCTCCTGCTTTAGAGATGGGGCTGTACTGCCCTCTCCTTGCTCTGCAGGGAATGTGTTTACTACCCAGTTGTTCCCTTTTGATCTTTTCTTTGGGTGCAACCCAACTTAGCCATCCTGAGCAATTTTCCTTCCTGGTCCCTCCTTCACACCTCCCTGCCATCCCCGTGCATGTGTCCTGGTGACAGGCAGCGGGCAGGGAGGCTCAGGCAGTGTATAAAATAGAGCTGTGGTGGTGGTGCACATCCCATGTGGGCTCTGTGACCCCCTTCAAGCCACACGCCAGGCTGCGCCAGCATGGCAGGCCTGAGGAAGTGCAAACAAACCCAAATCCTGGCCTTGGGCTGCTCTGGCAGCCACCGTGCTGCTGTGTGAGCTGCTTCTGATGAAGGGAAAGAGAAAGGGGAGTTGCTCGTGCGCAGGTGTTGCATAATACTGACCTAGTTCAAACACAAGTTTTTGGGCTGAGAAGTGTGTGCCCAGCCCGTAGGGAAGAGAAAACCCCTCCGGGGTAAGGGTTGCTGCACAATGTCCGCTGCTCCATGTTACAGGAGATGAAATGTGAAGCGTGTGCTTTCTCTGAAGCCTGGCTCTTCCGTCTTGCCCAGGTTGCACGTGGAGCATCATCTGCACAAGTCCCCTCTGTGTGTGCGAGCCGTGGTTTGACTGAGCTCAGCCACTGCATGGGACTAATACGTAGTGATGGTGTCCTATAAATTATATAGTCGGTATGTTCGCCATCTGCTCTGCGCTGAAAGCTGAGTGTGATTGAGACCTTCCCTCCTTCCCAAAGCTTGGCTCTCTTGCCAAGCTTGAAATGTGTGCGGATCTCCAGTAAGTGGTTCTGATTGAATCAGGTAAAGAGGGAATTTTTTTAACAGGCTGCAATGTTCCCTGCACCCAAAGTGAGAGCTGAAGCATAGGCCAGCATCCTATTATGAGGCTGTGAGTAAAAAGTGAGTCTGACTTAATGCTGATTAGGTTCTAAAGGGAGCAAATCTTGATTGCAGTGGTCATATCAAAGAATCGAAATAGTAATGCAAAAATCAAAGGAAACCCCAGAGTGATTCATATGAGAAAGGGAAATAAAGACAGTCATGGAGGAAGAAGGAGTTTGAAGGGGACTGAATTGCTCTGCTGCCCAAAAGCAGAGGGGATTTGAATCAGATTATCCTCATTAGATGTCTCTTTAAAGCATCATCAAGCCAAATGGATGGTCCAGGGGAGAGTTTGCAGACATGGTGGCTGTGATTATCAGCAGGGATTTACAGTCCTGGTTATCTAGCCTAGAGAGAAGATTATTACAGGGTACAAAGCTGTATCTGCCCTCAGATTCTGAGGTGTTTTTAGGCTGGGTGATGGGAGATGCTACGTCACTGCACAGTCCCTTGGAAGCCTGCCTGCATCCGCTGGTGGCCAGCCCAGTGCAGTGGTGCAGCATGGAAGGGGAAGGCAAGCGTGAGCCAGCGAGCTGTGCTAGCCATGTGTTCCCTAGGGGCAGGTGAGCAGCCTTCCCCATGGTTTGTGGTGGAAGGCAGGACCTCCCCTGTGGGTGCTCTCACTGGGCTGGGAAATGGGGAAAGGTATCTCGGAGCGCAGATGATGTCTGCTTGCCTTGACAGTGCTGTTCCGCCCACCGCCTCGTATCTCCCTTCCTGTGCCAGTACAACTCATCACCCTTTCATCCAGAGCCTTGGAAGCCCCAGAAGCTCATAAGAGTGTCCAGAGGCAGCCCCTGCAAGCTGTGGGGAGAATCAACCTTTGAAAGAGAACTGATGGCCTTTGCCCACAGGTCACTGGGAAGCCAGAGTGGTGGTGGGGTGAGTACAGCCCAAGGCTGCTGGCTGACCTACCTCTCCAGCCCTGCTTCTACAGCAGCCCCTCATCCTCCCGTTTTCCACCCAATGCATTGCTCCCCTCTTGCTTCTCTGGGCTTTGGCAGGACAGTGGAGGCATCAAGCCCAGATACTGGCCAGGAGAGCAGAGGCATGGGCCAAATCTGCCTCTCAGCTTTCTCCTACATCGCATCCTTAACATGGCCATGGAGATTCATTACATCATTTTGAGCTGAAGGATCCCTCTGGCCTTTTTGCATCAGGCCAGTACGTGAAGGTCGTTAAGAAGCCATAGGACGGTGCAGGTACTGGCAAGTGTGGAGAAGCCACTGCAGGCTGATGAGATGCATCCCAGTGCTTCGCTGCAGAGGGAGGAGAAGGGAAGCTGTCAGCCGGACCCTCGCAGCAGACAGCGTGGTGGTGACGAGCTCACTGCCAGAGGCAGCCAACCGGCCGCGGGGCCCGCTTTGGCTCAGCGGAGACGTGCTTCCTCACTTCTCATCCCGGATCGGGGCTTTGCTCATGTCCAGACACGTGCTGCTCGTTCCCCCTGCAGCGCTGCAGTGCTTCTCAGCGCTGCGGGGCTGACACCAGCTTGAGTTTGGCATCTGACTGTCCAAGCAGCCTACAGTCACAATCCCTGCGCTCCCCTTGCTCAGCCACTCATGGGGCACCATGCGGTGGCACTCGGAGAAGACGGAGCTCCCTGGTGGTGGGGCTGAGGGAGGCCAGACTTGGGCCTGCCACTCTAGCCTGTGTCTGGGGTGATGGGAGCTGCAGGGTGGCCCAGGAGCCTGTCTCTGGAGCAGTGGTTAGTAGTGGAAACAACACAGGCTTCTGTTCCCTTACTCCTACTTAAGCTGTTGCAATCTGCAGGTGCCACAGGTGTTCTGTTTTTTTTATCCTGTCCCCTGCTGAGGCTGTGCTTAAATTATCCAGGCACACTGCTGGTTTTAAGCATCCCCGTTAGGATGGCTCCTATGGCTAGTGCTGAGGAGCATGGCTGTGCTGGGGCTGGGCCGGTGGGGATAGGTGAGGTGTCATTTCTGCGTGGGGAAGGCAGGTGGTGGTACAGCAGGAAGCAGAATCAATTGCAAGAAATCTGTGCAATCAGGAAAAACATCGTTTCTTCTGTGTTGGGATTGCTTGCGAGCACCTCTGTGTTCTCTCAGGTTGCCTTCTTGTTCAAATGCATTCACCAAGCCATTCTTGTGTGTGAGCTGGAGCCACAGCTCTCCTGCAAGCAGTTCATTTTAATAAAGCACTATGAAAAATGCAGTTGGGGATGCTGAGTTTAGTTTTGACTTCCAGGCTGACTGAAGGAGCTCCCTGTGCCTGGCTGCTGGAGCGAGCTGCAGAGGGTGGAGGCACCAAGGGATGCAGCCCCGCACCTTCAGGAGGCTTTGATTTTGGCTCTGGAGCCATCTGTTGGAGATCCCTGCCCGAGAGAGAGCAGTGGGGCTGTGCTGCAAGTGCTGGGGAGGTTTCTGCCCCTGTGTTCACAAGCCTGAACCGGCTGAACCCACCTGCTCAGGGGTTTGTGGTGAGGCAGCGCAGCGCCCTCAGCCACCGGTTTCTCTTTTGGTGCTGGAGGTGCTGCCTGGCCCCACTGAGCACATGGAGGCTTCCTATGACATGCAAAGCTGAGGAGCACTTGGCCTTCCCCAGTCACCCAAGGGGGACAGGGTGAGCTCCCACCCATCCTCAGCATAGGGATGGGGACAGCATCCCTGATGCAGGTAGGGCAGTCAGGGGCTTTGGTCACCATTTGCTTGCAGGGACGTCCAGGCAGAAGATCTGGGCCCAACCAAAGGTGTGTCACTCACAACACAGGGGCTTTGTGTGAGTCCAGGCAGTGAGTGTGAGGGGATCTGACCCTCCTGAAGAGAGCCCCACTGCCCTCTGCATAGTGGCAGGAGCAGCCAGCACATCAGCTGAAAGCACCCCTCGCACCTCACCACCGCCTCATCCTCACAGGGGAGGTCAAGGGCTCAGCTGCCTCAGGGCTGGAGGGGGGTTTCCTCATGTCGTCCATGGTGCTGTGTCCCTCCTGGGCTCTCTAGGAGAAGGAGCAGGAATAGGCAGAGAGAGTTTGAGCCCAGGCAGTGCTGACCCACCACATTGTAACCCTGGAGGGATCTTCAGAGGGCAGCCCACTGTAGAAGCCTAATGTGGATGCTCAGCCATCACCTGTGGAGGGATCCGAGTCCCTTTGAAGAGGAGCCAAGGACACCGCTCATTGTTCCTTTGCCTCATGGTGAGGAACAGGTCCAGGGACATGTAAACAGGGAGGGAGAAGCTGAACAGCTTTCAGAGCTGGTGCCGCCAGAGTGCTGCCCTGTGCCAAACTCCCTTGCACGTGCCTAAGCTGTGCCACAAAACACCTTGGCAAGAAGCAGAGCACCTACAGAGGGGTCTGAGTTTTGAGGTTACAGTGAATCTCTTTGGTTTCCCTGCATTGTTCATAAAACCTTCCCAGATTTTACCCCTAAACCCAGCTGGCTTAGAGAAGGCAGCGCAAAGCGGGACTAGGCCATGCAAGGCATCCCGAGGAGGATCCAGTTTGTGCTGGAGCCCTGTGAAACCAGCTCCTGAGAGCCACAGTGGGACCTCTTGGGAGGAGATGCTTCCCACCAGCCAGCACAGGGGTGTTGGAAAGGGGAGCCTGAGTGAGGTGCCAAATGTGCTCTGGGGGCTGGCTCCAGCCAAAGCCTTCCAGAGGCACCATCTGGATGTGGGGCAGACATCAGGCATTCCTGGGGTGTTGGGTGCATCCTGCCAGGGGCTTGTCCCAAAGTGGCTGGGTCTGCTTGACAAACACCTTGCAGCTTCTGCGATCAACAAGCCTTTGGGTTTCCGGTGCGCACGAGCACAAGGTGAACTTTCAGTGGGTATTTTCTGCTGCAGGCAGCTCTGCAGGCGTGTGCGTGAGCCACTTCACCCACCCTGACCCCAGAGGAACCGCTCACACTGGTCCGGTCGCTCATGTGTGCACAGGCACTCGCACAATGCCGCTGTCCCTCCACGCTCCTGGGTCACTGCCCTGTCCGCCGTGGGTATCCCAGCGGTATCCCTGGTCAGTTTCCTTGGCTGAAGCGAGCCCTCTCAGTGCAGGGCTGGAGCACATGGCGCTGAAATCCAGCCCTCCGACTCCAGGGTTAAGATACAATTTTAAATAGCTTGTTTGATATCTCCACTGGTTTATTTGCCTAATAAAGGCACTTGGTTAGCCAGAGTCCCAGGCTCCCAGGGCTTTCGTTTCACTGCAGAGGAGATAAGAAACACGCATTTCCTTATCCAGTGAGTCATTTTTTCTGCTCTTTAATTATGCATTTATGCCACTACCAAGCGTATTCAGCTCTGAGGTGCAAACAGTTCAAACTACTCATCAAGCTTTAACTTTTGCTGCTCCAAAACCAACCAACCGCTGCTATGAAGGGCAGGGGAGGCAACGATGGGGGAGAAGAAGACGGGGATGGCCGATGCCTGGAGCCAGCCGGGCAGCATGGGCCGTGCTCATGAGCAGGCACACGTGCAAGTGCTGCTGGGGAAGTCAGTGGTGATTTTCTCCATGAGTAAGCGTTATCATGTGTGAATTCAAACATCATTTTCTTGGCCTGGGAGGAGGCAGCTGGGACAGAAACGGGGAGTGGAAGAGCTGCAGAGGAGGATGAAGAGGGCTCATGAAACGCAGGGCAATAGGTAAGGTCAACTGTGGTGATGGGACTGCAACATCCTTCTATGTAACAGGAGCTGGGATCACTTTATTTGCAGGAGAACCTCACGGCTGTTGTCTCAGGCTCCCTGCCATGCATTTGTAGCTTCAAATTTTCACTCCAGGTACCAAAAAAGGAGCCATCAGCTCCTGAGCGTTAGTGTAAACTTCACCCTCCACGTCAAAGGCAACACGTCTGGGCTTTCCCCAGTGTATGCATTTGACTGGAGGGGTCACAGAGTTAGTCCTGGGAGATGCCAG
The DNA here is from genome assembly GCA_009867235.2 of Psittacus erithacus. Classification (NCBI taxonomy): domain Eukaryota; kingdom Metazoa; phylum Chordata; class Aves; order Psittaciformes; family Psittacidae; genus Psittacus; species Psittacus erithacus. The sequence goes on along the minus strand of WYDI02027456.1, from coordinate 6,417 downwards.
GACCCATTTACCCCCTCTGTGCATTAAGCCGAGAGGGGAGGGAGAGGGGGCAGGGTGACAGTGCTACCGCAGGACCCATGGGAATAGGATCTGGGGAGTCACCGAAAGACAACTGATGCAGGGGAAGCACAGCAGGGGAATTTCAAGGGGAGGGCAAGGGGGAGGTGATGGAGGAGCATCCCCCTTTGGGAAAAGGAGACCAGCAGGTGGAAACACCCCAGGGCAAGAGGAACACCAAAGCCTTTGGAGCAAGGAGGTATTTCAGGAGCAGGAATTCTTATAGAGCACTCACAGAGCTGTTTCGTGGGGTTGTCTGCCCCTGTGCACGGCTCCAGCCCCACCAGCCCACAGCACAAGACGTTTTCTGCTCCCTAGTTCCTTCCATGACACTTCTGTGAGCTGCCTGCTGGGGACAGCAGGGGCTCCGGGTGCCCTCTCCTGCCCGGCGCTCTCCACTGTGGAGCTCAGATGCGGACTGGAGCAAGCATTGGCTTTTCTTTTTCTCCCTGCTGCGGGTCATGGCATTGCATCACCGCTTTCCATCTCCCAGGAGCTTCTCTGGATGCTCCCTGCTGCTGGACACACACTTCCAGCTCCCATGCCTGCACCTTGGAGTGCGGGGATGCACAGAGAGAGGGAAGTGCTTGGCATTCTCCAGCTCACTCAGGGGGGAGGGCGGTTATTGTGATTATGATGGAGGGGCAGTTAACTGAGTTAGAGGTGCAGGAATGGCAGCCGGGTCTCAGCTCCCCAGTGGAGCCTGCAGCTTCCTGGGCTTGGCACAGCCATCCCCACCAGCGTGGTGCTTGGGCAGGGTGCTGCCTGGCAGCCAGGCGAAGGGCTGAATGGCTGGGCATGCAGCTGTAAAGGGAAGTGAAATCAAGGCAGGCGTGGAACCGGTGGGCAGTGACCAGTTTTGGTCAGGACTTTCACTTGCCCAGAGCCCCAGTGGTGCCAGGTGGGAAGGGCTGAGGTGATGATGGGGCCACTTGGGTACTGCCCTGAGGCCAGCTACCTGCTCGGAGCTTCAGGGGTGGCATGTGAAGGCTGTAGGCTCAGCTTGGCCAAAAGCCATTGGAGAGGGGCAGGCACATCCAGGGAGCAAGGCCTCTGGCCTGCCTCAGAGGAGCTTGGCTGCCCAGTACTCTGCCATCTTGAGCAGGAGCATCCTCCAGGTTTCCTCCTTCTCCCATCCCAGCCTTGGTCCAGGGCAGCAAGTGGCTGAGACCTCACTGGAAAGAGCCTGGAGGCTGTAGCTGCTGCAAGGATGGGACTCCAGCAGTAAAGCCCTGTTAGGGCTCTTGTGGCCAGGGCAGGCCTCCTGCACTGTCTCCTTCAGGTGAGAGCAATGCAGCAGCTGTGGCTGGTCCCTTTCTTTCCTTTGGGGTGAAAAAAACGGGACATGACTGTTGCTTGGTAGGGATGGAGAAGAGCCACCTGCAGCACTGAAGTCAATCACTTATCTACTTCAGATCTCAAGCCTCAGGCTTCAATGGGCAGGTACTGGTGGCAGAATGTTTCTCCCTCTCCTGATCAGAAACACCTAAGGCCATTAGGAGTTTATTTAGTGCCTTCAAAGGGGTATGGAGACCAGACTGGCTTGGTATGACTTACTTTGCCCATGACCTGGGCAGTCGCTGGGCAGAGCCAGATCCAAACCCTGGCAAATGAGACATGGCGGCAAGAGCCGGGAGGATCCTTGCCACATATCTAGGTCTGGGATGGAGACAATGGAAAGAGCAAAGTGATGGAGAGCATCATCACTAGTAGGATGGAGAACACACACCGGTTATCCTGCCTGTGCAGCAGACATTAACAGGCCGTGTCCTGGGGCAGTGGGAGCTTTTAAAGGGGAAACCTCAGTGTCCCTGCACTCTTCTCCTGTGGTCCTTTCCTACATTTTCATCCAAGCTGGATCCCTGCAACGAGGTCTTGTAAAAGTACAGGCACAGGAAGGCCTCTTGTAGCATGGGGGATGCCAGGGAGGCTTGGGTCACGCTGGGGGACATGCCCTGGATGGAGGTAACATGGGTGGGCTGGGGAGGTGACACCCCTGGGCTGGGGTGCTGCGCGGCTGGGAACGCCAGGGGCTGTGGGGATTTCGGAAGCATAGTGTGGAGGAGAGGAGCAGTTTGAGGGCAGTTGCACAGGCAGGGATAGGGCTTGAGCCCTCACCCTCCTCCTCCCCAGTGAAGATCCGCCCCATGGCAAGCACAGCGATCACAAGCCCAGGGGAATCAGCAAAGCCTGACAGACTGTATCTCCCTCTGCCACGGGCCCCGGGGCGCTGCGATTTCACACTCGGGCGGCCCCTCGGCCGACACGCCATGTGGGAGCAGGGCTCTGGCTCCAGCTCCGCCATGTCCTCCCCAGGAAAAGCCGTCTCTGCCTCCTCCTGCCTCTCCTCCCAGTGCTTCGACCTCCTGACCAAGTCCTGTGTCAAGTGCTCCGACCTCTTCAAGGAAAACACAAGTAAGGGGGCAAGGGCGGATGGGGACTGAGCTCCTCAGGGCTCGTTGGTGATGGCCCAAGAGGGCTGGGGGGCACCTTGGGGTGGGCAGGTGAAGGGAACCTTGTCCTGCAGCTGACAATGGAGGGGGTGATGAAGGAGGAAGCCCTGCCTTCACCTGGAGAGGAAGGAGGAGGAGAGAACAAGAGGGCAGCCTGTTCCAGTGAGGGGAATGCAGTGCAGGGAGAAGAGTGATCCAGCCCAGTGCGGGGGTCACAGCCTGCCACAGGGGTGACCATGGGAAAAGCAGGATGTCCTCGTCTCCCACCAGCCAGCACATGGGATGAGGGTCCTGTCAGGCAGGGGGACAGTTCGTTGGGGGTGACCAATGGTGAAGAGCCACTCTCCTTCCCAGCCACTGCAGATGGGTGGGTGATGCTGCTGCCCTTCTGCCCTCGACCCAGCTCTCCCCTCCCTGACATTGCTGGCATCTCACCCCACAGCAGAGCCCGCCAGTGCAGTGCCCACCTCAGCCCTGGAGCCCACTCACCCCTCAATGGACCTGCCCAGCACCCTCCTCATCTTTGGGGTCCCGGCAGCAGTGGTGTTCATCCTGATCCTGGCCACCCTCTTGGGCTTCCTGGTCTGCAAGCTGGGGAAGTGGAGGAGAAAGAGGAAGGCGGCGGACAAGGAGGCACAAGGTAGGGGACCTCTTGCTCTCCCTATCACAGCACCCTGAGGACCCCGAGGCAGATGGAGTTACTTGTCACTGGCTTCCCTGAGGCACATCCCTGTTGAGGCTGGTTTCTCCACCCTGACACAGGCTCCATGGACACCCTGGAGCATTCCAGGGCAGCTCAGCTACCCCTGAGCGATGGTATCCCACATCCTCCCCTGAAACACATACCTGCACTTGGCTGCCAGTGCAACCCTGCTCAAACACCTTTCCTTTTGCCGGGCGCATAAAGCACCTTCTGGCACCATCCCCTCTTCACAGGGTGCCCATACAGAGCACTGGTGAGGAGCCTCTCTCCCAGTAGCTGGGAGATCGCCATGGATAGATCACAGGCTGTGGGGACAGCGATGAACATCTCCATAGGCAGCCTCTCCTCATGGCACTGCAACTGGGGGTCCTGTATTGATCGCCCAGCTTGCCATTCCTGCCTGGGATGCCCAGCGCCCTCCAACACACACCCCAGAGATGCCGACAGGGTCAGGGCCAGTCCCATTGGCAGGGCACTGAAACACTGCACAAGGCTGTCCCCAGCAGCATCAAAAATAAGGCTGGGAGTGAGAGTATTTCAATACCCCCCACTTTACTGGTGGTGTATTTTCGGGGTGGGGGGAGGCCACAGTGCTCCGTGATGGGGCATCAGCCAGGGGCTGGGCGGCTGTTTCTTCCTCCCAGAACCCCTGCACCGGAGGGACTCAACCCTGGCCACTCTTCTCAGCAATGGTCTTGCCTGGCATCACTCCTCCTGTCCCTGGGCAGGGGGAACGGCTCATCATTGCCCCATGGTGCTGGCTGGGTGACTCAGGCTTTTGGGGACATTACCCAGGGCTTTTCCGCTCAACCAAGTGCATCTGTGACTACTTGTGACTCACACACCTAGGAAAAACACCAGTAATGAAAGAGGAGGGAGAAATCCAGCAGCAGGAGAGGTCCAGCCATAGTGGAGCGCATCGAAGGCATCCCTCGGCAATGCCCTGTCATGTGCCCTGGTCCCACGCCTGCAGCACTGGGTGCATGAAAGCCGCAGGAGCTCAAGGCCGGCAGCATGCGCCTGCGTTTGAAGGGTGTAAACAAGTCTATTTTTAAGTGGGAGGTGGCTGGGGACGGCGAGCTGCCACGGGCCGGGCTGCCCTGCACCGGCAGGGCTCAGCGACAGGGCTCCAAGTGCAAGTTTCTGCCTTCCCCTACTGTTTTCTAGGTTGGGGGGCAAACACCTCCTTATAACACCAGTTGTAAGCAGGAGCACCTCTGCAGCACGAGAGGCGCGGTAGGGATCTTGCTCACTCCTCCTGCTCCAGCACCATCTTCCCCACCACGTGTCCCCAGGGGTGGGACCCTCTCCCTGGGACCTACCTCGTCCCACTTTGTAAGCCCCGTAACCCTCTTTTCTTGTTCCCTTCCAGCAAACATGGAAGCCACCAGCCCCCTGCCCATCCCAGGCTGTCAGGATCCTGCCATGACAGAGGGAGATGCCACCCTGGCCCCGGCCCCATGTCAGCATCTCAATGGAGGCCTGAAGCTGCTGAGTCCACCTGGGCAAGCTGGGGCAAAGCGGAGGCCATGCTGCCAGGGCGATGCCGATGGCGACATCATCCTGCTTTCCACCGTGTACCCCCGGCACGAGGAATGCAACCACGGCTTCCCGCTGCCTGCCACGGAGCTGGGGGCCACAGCCCTGGTCACCACCAAAACCACTCAGAACCGTGCCTGACAGGAGGGACCCTGAAGGCAGGGAGAATGGGGCAAAGCCTTGCATCCATGTCTGCAGACCAGGTTTTGCCTCGAGCAAGATGAATATTCTATGACTTCCCTTCTCCATTTTCCTGTTCGTGCCAAGTCCCAGGTTATACCTATAAGCGCTGGAGGAAGCCGAAATGGATCACGCCAAATTATGCCAAGTGCTGCCACAGCTGTACCATTGGGAGGAGGCAGAGGAGACACGTCTGGTGAGGACGGAACGTGGCAGGGGCTGCTGTGCCATTTGTGAGGCTGCTGTTACGGCAGGACAAATTCGCTGCTGGATGGGTGATTCCTGTGAGCGTGGGGCTGGGCTAGCAGAAAGAGAGTGGGGAAAGGAAGACGGAGGGGAAGGCAGGGAGTTACACTGGGACCGAATCCCACGCTGCTGTCACTAACTCAATTTTTGCTACTGATCTCAGTAGGAGGAGGCTTGGACCATAGGGAGCAAGGCACACCCAGCATCGACTCCATTCACAGTCCTGTTTCCCCTGTCTCCTGCAAGCTGTACTATCCAGATCTCTCATCCCTCTGGGCACTCTCACACAGTGGTAGGCTCTCATTGGCACTCATGAGAATCCCCTTCTCAGTTGGGGATGGGAAACAAGTCCATCTTCCCAAGCAGGGAGCAAGGGAGGAAAGAGGGTAAGAAACAGCTGTCTGCTCTGACCTACAGTCACTGAGTTCAGGGAGGACCAGGGGCAGCCAGACTGCTGGTCTAGAGGAGCTCCATAAGCTTGTCGCTATGGTCCCAGGCATCCATCACTTCAGCTCACTGTGGCTGCAGAAATACCATGTGTTACATGGCATGGACGTCTCCATGCCATGCAAAACCAGGCAGAGAGTGACGTGAGTGTAGGCAGAATGACTTTATTTATGTGATTGTCTCCAAAGCTTTGCCTGTGTGCCAGAGCTGCCCGGCATTGCTGGTCCAAGGCATTTCCCTGTGGATGGTCTTGTTCACCTGCCCACAAGTGGCTTTATGCACAGGAAGGGCTTCGGTTTAGAAAGGAACTTGTTAACATGGGAATGTTGTTCTCACATAATGACAGCAGCTGGTCCCCTGGTTGAACAGACCCAGGCCAGTGGGTTGTGTGAGAAGCCCTGGTGGCCCCAGAGGGGGTGATTGGGCAATTAGAAGTTATTTGCAAGAAGTGGCAGCCCAGTCTGCTCTTCCTTTGGTGAGGTGGCTTCCTCAGCCACCTGGAGACTGTCCTGGGTTCAGCAGTAGCAGTCATTTCTCTCCTTAGTAGCTGGTGCAGTGCTGTGATTTTGACTTTCAGCCTGGGAACAGCGCTGGTAACACTGATGTTTTCAGTTGCTGCTCAGTAATGTTTACTCTGACCAAAGACCTTCTGAGTCTCATGCTCTGCCAGGGAGGAGGGGAAGCCAGGGGGAAGCAGAGACAGGACACCTGACCCAAACTGACCAAAGAGGTATTCCATACCACAGCACGTCATGCCCAGCATATAAACTGGGGGCAGTTACCCGGAAGGGT
>WYDI02027455.1:71937-120611 GCA_009867235.2 Psittacus erithacus | reverse complement strand
CAGCCTGGAGAAGAGAAGCTGCGTGGAGACCTCAGAGCAGCCTTCCAGTATCTGAAGGGGGCTATAGGGATGCTGGGAAGGACTCTTCATTAGAGACTGTAGTGACAGGACAAGGGGTAACGGGTTCAAACTTAAACAGGGGAAGTTCAGGTTGGATCGAAGGAAGAAGTTCTTTACTGTGAGGGTGGTGAGGCACTGGAAGGTTGCCCAGGGAAGTTGTGAATGCTCCATCCCTGGCAGTGTACAAGGCCAGGTTGGACAACACCCTGGGTGTCATGGTCTAGTGGGAGGTGCCCCTATCCATGGCAGGGGGGTTGGAACTGGATGATCTTAAGGTCCTTTCCAACCCTAACTGTTCTATGATCCTATTAAAGTGGCTGCAAACCCATCCTCCCTGTCAGTGTTTTACCTCCTCTTGCTCTGTGTAGGTGTCAATGGCTACACAAGTCCTCAGATCACACAAAGAAGCTGCAGAAAATCTGCCTTTAAAGGATTATGTGTTAATTTTAAATGCAGTTCTCACATCACAACGGAGGTACAGTGCTCTCCTCACAAAGGAGTGCATCAACATCCTGGCCATGGCGGGTTTCAGTGTGAATCTCTTCTGTCCTAAAGATCTGGGGACGAATGAGAGGTGCTTCATCTTGCCATCGGTGCAAACTCTTCTGTGGGAGTCACACGATCCATTACCCTGGCATGTTTATAGTTATGATTATAACAGCAAATGAGCCTTTTCTTCCCTGAGCCTTACTTCAGGCCAAATGCCCTCAGCCAGTGTGAATCAGCTGTGGGATGTGCTGCTTTCACATGGTACTTGCTGTCTGTGCGTTTGAATGTGATGACTTCTCAGCATCATCTTCCCACGGGAACGCACCTAAGGACCAGCTCTTCTTCATCTCATTTCTGTAACTTCACATTTGAGAGAGGCCTAAAAGCATCTGTTAAGGGGACACGTATGTCATGAATGCATTCTAATCAGTGATGTCCTGCAGAGTCTTCCCAAGTGGGATGGAAATGCCAGGATATTGCAGCGCATGTGAAGACCTCATGATGGAGGGCTCCACACCAGCATGAAACCACAAGGGATACTGAAGGCAATGCTGGACGTATATCAAGGTTACCTGGGCCTCTTCTTAATGTTACTGAAAAAAAGAGGTTTGTTATCTGATAAAAGTCTGCAAAACACAAGTGAGATGCCCAAATGCTACAAGAGGTTTTATTGTTGCCTGAAGGTCCCCAATGCAGCTGAATATCCTCCCACATCCTCCCACCCCTCTGCTTCCAGGCCCAGCACACGGATACATTGCGCTTGAAGTCAGACTGGGAAAGCAAAGCTCTGGCTGCAATGCTCACACCGTGCTTCCTCAGCAGCCAGCATTCCCAATGGATCTAGTTTGGACGCCTTGCAAAGACCCAGGTTTAGGCTGGGATATTTCTTTGTGCACTTGGATGCTTGCTTTGTTGTTATATTGCAAGAAACTTTATCTCCTCACCACAAGCACTGGGAATGGTTCCTTTGGTTGCCAGAGGTATTTGCACTCATTCGTGGCCTTTGTGTTCACATTGCAGACAAGGCTCAGCTCCCTGCCTGCTCATTTCTGCAGCCATATTGGAGAGGAAGACTTGGAGCCCCACAGCATGGGAGGAATCTCAGGGCTCTGAAGAAAGCTGTTAAACATACACGTTACAAAGAGACCCAATACTGAATCTATCTGAGCCCTTTTACTCCTGCAGTGGTTGATGGCTCCTTGTAAGGTCCAGCTGGTCCATGATAGCAGTGCAACTTCTGCATCCTCTTTGGTTGCTTCCTTAGGCTCCTCATTGCTATTCCACTAACACCCAAATAGGCATCATCAGCCCTATAGCAGCTCCATGGGTTGGTTTCACATGTTCCCCTTCCCCTCCAACCAAGGCTGCTCAAGATAGTATCCCTATAGTCGTACATATAGTTGTATCCCCATAGTTGTTGGCGGAACATGGAGTTCTTCAGCTGGGGCTGCACATTTGCAAGGAGCTGTCAAAGGCTGTGTGAAAACTCAACAGAAACCTTTTTACCTATGAAACTCTATAGTTCAGACATATCTGAGTCCCAAAAGCTTCCTTGGAACTCAAGAACGTTTAAAAGCATCTTAGCAACTGTGTCACTCAATGTGTTGTTTCTGGTCCTTCGGTCATGAAAGGTTCAGATTTAGCGACCTTTAATTTCTCATGGTGGATGTTTTAATCTGCTGTTAGGACATGAGCATCTGAAACACTCGTTGAAATCAGAAGCTGCTTTGAAGATCAAACATTCATGACTCGGTGCTCAATGCTGACCCAAGACCTGTGCGAAACTGGGACTAGAAGCCCCAGTTGTCCAATGTCCTGTCCTACAAGCTCCTAAAGGGCCATGCAGTTCACCATGGAAGGGCTGCCAGGTTTGCCAGTAAGCTGTGTCATGAGACACAGGATCAGAGGAGATGATAACGATGGATATTCATCCAGAGGTTTGAATGATGAGTTGTGTGCGTTTCAAACCTGCAGAGCAATTATAGTGCTAAAGAAAACAGTGGAACATTAAGCATTTGCTGTGGTATCAGACATTAAAAAAGGCATGTTCAGATGCAGCAAAGGCAGAGAGATGATTGTTCGCTATGAATACACTGGAGAGGTAAACATTAGAGAGTGCTATTTAAGCTAATGGACAATTTTGGCATGAGAACAAGCAAGTATAAACTATCTAGAGGCTAAAAGGATGTTTTCATTCTCCACAAAAGGAATTTCTAGACCAGTGGCGGGGATACGGAAAACAAATGAAGCAGGCTCATAATGGGGATTAATATGGGATGCAAAGGGGACTGTTGGATACAGCAACAGGGAGCTTCCTTTCAAGGCCCAGGAGGCTCTTTCAGCTCCCATTCCCATCTTACAAGGGCACTTAGAGATTTGCCCTTTTTTCTGCTTTCTGCCTCCTTCTTTTCCCCACTCTTCAGCCCGGGATCCATCCCACACTTTTCCATCGGAAACTGATGTGCTGGAGGCAGGATCTCTGCTCCTGGGAAGAGCATTTGTTTGCGATGGGACATACTCAGCCTCCCCTTTGCTCAGCAATGGTGCTAACAGCACATGCCAGGTCCTGCTTTCTCAGCAGCAGGGCTGGTGGGTGGTTTGTGTGCTCAAGGGTGCCTCGCAGACAAGTTGCAGGGGATGCTTAAATTCCAGCAGGGCTTTTTTAGAGGGAGAGCTGAAGCAAGTTTCCTTTGCCTTATAGCCAATTCCCAAGGTTTCAGGCTGTGCATAATGTTAACTCCAGTTTTAATGGGCCTTTAAAGTGTATTTTTATCACATTTTGGCTCAAACAAATTTACCAACCATATCACAAAGCGGATAAGGAATAATAAAGTCCCAATTCATATGCAGCTTCAAAACTTGTTCTGTTTTATGGCGAAATCAATGGGCAGCTCTTTGAAAAACAATGTTTCCTCTGGGTAGAGATGATCTCCACTTTGTGCAGCTCAATGCCGACGCTGGTGTCACGAACAAGGTCAGATCCTCGGCTGATGCAAATTGACACAGTACAACTGATTTAAATGGTGATTCACTGCTTGATAAGAAAGCCTTTATAGTTTTCTCTAGGTTATCAGCTCTTTGCCAGCAAAGGACCTGCTCGAATTCCCTTTGTAAGTAGGGGCTGAATTGCTGTACAAGCTGACTAAGGATGTTAGGTGGAAGTTAGCAGTGCTATTGCTGCCTTACTGCTATGGGGAACAAGCTACTTGGGTTTGAGCTTTGGATCTGGGATTGTTTCCTTAAGGCCAGATGCTCCCAGGCTGAGGCAGGGTGGGTGAGAACTGACTGCCAACAGAGAGGCAGAACAAGGGCAAGATGTCCCAGTTAGGCACATAATGACACAAGGAGAAGCACAGCAAGAGCTTCAAAAGATGATACTGACCCTCTGCTTGTCAGATGGGACTTTTCTTCATACGAATATCACAAAGCTTTAAATCCTGATGCCTCTGAGTGCACTTGCAGGGTGCTCTGCTTTACAAGTCTGTGGTTGGCATGTGCTGGGAGTGGGGACAGGATCCCTGCAAGCCACAGAAACACTAACATTCCAGCCTGGTTTTCATCCAAGAGGGTCCTCACTGCATCTGGAGCAGAACATTGCCATGATGAGTTACATGCAAAGCCTGCTGAGGATCCTCTTTTCCCCCCTCATCCATCCCTTGGTGAGGCAGCTCCGTTGTGTGCTCTGACACCCCTGCATCTTCCCTTGATGGGATTCCTGGGTCACGGTGAACTTCTCCATTTCATTGGAGCAATTTGCATACATTGCCCATCTGTTCCTATTCAGCAGCATTCTCTGGCCACATGCACCAGCATAAAATTGCTATATCTCAGCTGTAAGACAGGCAGGAAAATGTTTGCTTAGAGAAAAAAAACCCCAATGCTTCTTTTCTATTGTACTTACGGCTTAGGAAAACACTGAGGCTTTTTGAAGCTCTCTAAAAGCTTGTTTTACAAGAACCTTAACAGGGCTAAATTTGCCCTGCTTGCATTCCTGGAACGTGGAGGAACCTGCCAACCTTAGCTCTGCGTCTGCAGCCCATGTATGTTATTAAATGACGAGCTGCTAACAGCTTCCTGCCATACAGATGGCAGCTCCATGTCCTTATTTTGATAGCATCATCACTCCTGAGACAGACAGGCTGAAAGGAACCTGGAAGTAATGAAGCCACTGGCAAGAATCCCAAGCGATGGGGAGGAACAGGGAGTTAGCACCCGGTGCAGTCATTGGAAATGCCACTAAGCAAAATGAATTAAAATCATTAAAAGAAATTATGACTATTCATTACCTAATGATATCTGCAACTTTCAGGCAATCTGGAGCTGCTTTCCATCTATTAGCCTAACCCTACAAGCGTGTTGTAAGAAGCAAAGAAATAATGAATGCATTTGAAAGCTGTGGGAAGAGAGTTACCTGCTTGGGCGCAGTGCAGCACCTCACAAAACAGGCTGTCTGGCTACAGTATGGATAATCATAGAATCCCAGACTGGTTGGGGTTGGAAAGGACCTGAAGATCAACCACTTCCAACCCCCTGCCATGGGCAGGGACACTTTCCACTAGACCAGGTTGCTCCAAGCACCATCCAACCAGGCAGAAGTGTGTGTGAAGAAGCAGCATGGGAGTCTTTCCCGCTTTCCTGTGGGCAGCCTGGGGCCATCAATCCCACCCATGGAATTCCTGGGCTTTCCTAGGAGAACACTGAGCTATCCTGCTGCCTGCAAACCACCCCCAGCCATTGGAGCAAGCACGAGGCTGCATTCCCATCGCTGCTGCCTGCCTCAAGTTAAGATTCTCCGCTGAGTTTGTAACTCATCGTGTTTCCCTGAGGAAGCAGCTCCATCAAAGGCACTCCTGCAAGGTTTTATCTTCCTGGCCGCACGCAGGACAGCAAGAACAAATCCTCGCTTCCCACTTCTCGCCTTCACTCCTGCTTTTGCTGTTCTGTTTTCTTGGCAGCAACGCAATGAGATCACAGCGTGTGTGCACGTCTTCACCGCCGAGCAGACACGGTGACGAGGCAGGGATCAGGCATGAAAATCACTTTATTGTGGAATCTCCCAGTTAAAAGCACGTTTCCTCCTTCCTGCCTCCCGCTCGCCTTGCACCAACCGGGCTGGTGTGATAAACGGGTCCAAATTGCGTTCACATGGCGCTGCTGGACAGTGGGACGTGAGATTGGGCTCATGCATCACCCTCAACCCCCTGCAAGCTCCTCTGAGCTATTGGCTGCTTCACAGAGCTGCTGCTTTAGGGATAAAAAGGCAAAAAGCCTAAGGTAAGGGAGGGTGGCAGTGCCGAGTGGGCTGCTCCATCCCTATGGAGAGATGTGTGAGCCCTTCATTCATCTCAGCCTAATTGGCTTTGAGTCCTGCTAATTAGCCAGGAGCTTTCCAAAGTAATGCAGCAAGGTCCAAGATTTCTACATCAGTGTTTTCATCTTCTAACATTTGCACAGAGAGATGAAAAGTGAAGGCATCTGGGCCCTTCAGCTTCCCAAGTAATGAGTGAGAGGGCAAGAGGAAACAGCTTCAAGCTGCATTAGGGGAGCTTTAGACTGGAGCTGAGGAACGATTCCTTCCCCAAAGGGTGCTCAGGCATTGGAGCAGGCTGCCCAGGGCAGAGCTGGAGTAACTGTCCCTGCAAGTGTTCACACACCGTGTATATGAGGCCCCCAGTGCCATGGGTTAGTGGTGGCCTTGGCAGTGCTGGGAACGGTTGGACTGGGTGAGCTTAAAGGGCTTTTCCAACCTGGTTGATTCTATGATTCTGTGATTAATGATGATTCTATTTTGGGTGCTTGAAGGTGGCTTTTCTGCCTGGAGAGGTGTGACCTAGAGCTGCAGAGGGGAGAAGAGTCTCTCCTACAGATCTCCAGCACTTCAAAAGCCTTTGGAGATGGCTGCAGTGGAATGAGTCTCCTCAAAACAGAGCCCCTTTAGAACCGCATCCCACTGCTAAAGGCATGGGAAGATCCTCCTTGAGCTTCAGCAACCCTGCTATCTTTATCACTGGAAACCTCTGATAACACAAACACTTGGAGCGTTTTTGCTCGTGGCTATAATTTTTAATTAAAAATACATAAACTCCAGGAAGGAAAACCTCTGTTGGAATGCTGGGGAGATCAAATGAGCAATGAAGGGCTGAAATACAGGGCAGGGACTTCGCAAACCCAAACACATCTCCAAGAACTGGAGCACTGAGTAAAGCACAGAACCCCTCCTGCAATGCTGAGGTGCAAAAATGCAGCCTTCAAGCACCCCAGAAACCCTTCCTGGTCCCCTGCAGTATGGGAGAGAGGTTATAAAAGCCTGTTCAAGCCAAACCAAGCCCAGCGTGCTGTTACACACTAATTAGAATGGTCTGGCTCTTGCTGGGCTGCTGCATGTGGGTGTCCACGCTGCTTCCTCCTCATGGCAGGACTGTTTGTGCTGTTTCCATGTGCCTTTATGGTGTTTTCCCCATCAGAGGTATATTCTCCTTTCACTGCTTGATGTTCATCATGATGGGAGTTATGTATCTTATTCCCTTCTCAGCAGGACCAAGCCCTTTGAGGGGAGGATGCAACTGAGATCACCAAATCATGGGATTTTACCTCATCCCAGCAAACAGGAAGGGATTTTTGTTGTTGTTTCCCATTTGTAGGAGGAAGGAAACCCAGGGCCCTGTGGGGATGTTGCTTAGCAACTGAGCTGGACCCGCACACCATTACACGCAATCAGATATAAAATGCAAAGGAAATGTCATTTCAAACAACCTCACAGCTTTCACCTGATAAAGACTGAGCAGTGTCTCCGCAGCCGTATCAGCACGGGGATGCCTTGCACATGGCAGTGCTTTGCAAGCAGGGCACTACCCTCTCTTTTGGCATTTTATGCTTTGTTAACTGATGGCTGTCAAAGAAAGTGCATTAAAGACAAAGATGAGTGCTCCTTGCTGCCTTATTTCTCACTCAGACCCAAAGAGGAGTCAAGCAATAAGAGCTTGACATCCTTTAAAGGGACTGTGAACTTCCAACACAGCTGCCAACAAGGTCTTCTTCCACTGAGGAAAGTAGAATACCCCAAAGCCAGTTTTGATGGGAAAAGTCCAGCCAGACACAGTTTTACTGAAAGCCATATCCTTCCAAAGCATAATCCCCAAATATTCCTTCTTCCTCTGCAACACCCCACATTGCTCTCCAGCAAGATATCTGCTTACTCAAGGAGCTGATCCCACGCCGAGGTTACTCACTTCCCAAACCTTACAGATGCAGCTGGAATAAGGGAGATGCTGTGATGGGCTGAGAGTTCCTTGCCATCATGGAGGAAGTGGCGGGAGCTTTGCTGCTTGGCACATCTCAAACTGGATGAACTACGATCATTCCTGATCCACATCTGGTGAGAGCAGCTGGATGTTGAGATGATGCAGCCTCTAATCCTGCTCTGCGGATAGATCATTGCTGATGGCTCCGTGTTGGCATTTTGAAAGTGGCTTTCTCTGCTAGGGGATGCACTCAGAAGATTATAAAATAAGGATAATCCCAGCCAAATAAAAGAGGCAGTCAAGCCCCTGGCTTTTGGTGCATTGCTTCAAGTGGGCTCTTGTATTTTCTGTTCTTTGCTGCTAATTGAGGTAGTGAGCAAACAGTCCTGGATGGGGAAACTGTGACCTTTTCAGTGGCGGATTCCAGAGGGTGCAATTTGTATCACTGGCCCCTTCAGACCCAGGCAGGTCCTAAGGGACTGAGGAGGAATAATGGCGATTCTGCAACTGTTACCTATTCATAGATGAGCCCTGAGACCTTATTTTAAGCTTGGTCTCTGACTTGCCTCCTACAAGCAACATGAAGTGACTCTGTACATATCAGGTTTTCCTAATCCTCTAAATGCTCACTCCGCTTGGGTCAAGTAGACTCAAACACGAAGCAAACGAAGAATTGCTATTGTCTGCCTGCCTTCTGGCTAGGTGTAGGAGTGATTATTTTGATGCTAAGAAGACCCAGTGAGGGATGTTAATCCATATTTACAAGAGAAGGAGGCAAAATCTGGCTGGAGATGAGTTACAAAATGACAACACATTGAGAATTCATCATCAGAGAAAGCTCCTTTCTGCACACTCTACCGAAACACAGCGAAACACAAAGGGAGCACATGTACTTGAAAGGCTTCTTAGGTTAAAAGTCTGGCACTGTGGAAAACTCGTACAGAGAAAAGAGATTTTAACACTTTCTCTTTCCCCACTGCAAGCTTGTAAACCTCCTGGCAAAATAAAACTGAGGTCCCTTTCCAATAACACAGATGAGAACTGACTTGGGGAGGCTGACTCCAGCTTTAAGAGGGCTAACACCCTTCTCATTTTCTATCCCACTTCACTGAAGCACCTAACAGGGGTATGTATTAATGCAGTGAGCGGAAAGGATTCCCCTATGAACCTGTGCTGGGAATGCCTGGAGCCTCAGCACACTCTTTTACATTGCATCCTACAGCAGTGGACCAGCAATGACCTATACACTATTGAAGTGATTTCCAAGAGGGAAAGACTTCTGTCCCTGTTTTCCAGGAGCTGGGCACCCACATGCCCATCTGCATGCAACCCTGCATCTGTGTGATGCCTTCACAAGGCACTGGAAATCTGAAGCCATCAACCAAGACTGACCAGCAATTGGTAGTGTCAAGGGCTTTGATTATGTATTTAGTTAATTCAGATTAGTTGATGCGTGGCAATTTCATCTGCTGTGAAAACCTGGCTGAGCAAGCTGCTCTAGTGGAAGGTATCCCTGCCCATGGCAGGGGGTTAGAACTGGATGAGCTTCAATGTCCTTTCTAACCCAAACCATTCCATGATTCTATAAAGACAATCTGTGGCAGAGCACATGCACAGTCCAAGTGGAACAAATGAGCATTTAAACTCACATATCATAGAGTGTGACACACCTTTATTGAAACGAGATTTGAAGGACCACTATTTCAAAGCCATAAATATTTGTATTCAATTAACATTTGAAATGCAATCTTAATTGATTTGGGACACTGAAGTTTCATTTCTAATTAGAACATTATGGTGCTTTAAATGACAATTGATTATTAAAAATATATCTGCTCTTTCAAGCCCTAACAAGCTGGAACTGATGAATATTTTACTGCAGAGATGCTCAAGCCTCAATAGATGGGTTTAATAATCTCAATTGGTGTTTAACATAGAGGATTGAGCTGTCATTTTAAATCTAAGGAGACCCTGCTCGTTGCAAGTAATAGTGGTGCTCATTGCGTAACGGGGAAATGCCAGCTGATTTTCTTCCAGCTTTGCTCTCAACTATAGCCTGAATAATTAATTAGCATGAAAGGAGCATAAAGAACCCACCTGATGAAACCCTATTAAATCTTAATTTCCATAAGCGGCGAGGGCATTAGTGCCGGAGGTAAGATGGGAAAAGCAAACATCTCAATAGAGAATACGCTGTTAGGTGGCATTGCTGTCATCTAGAGGGCAACACACATCGCTGCTTCCTGGAAAAGCTGCTTAACACAGCCCTTATTAATAGTGGTGCTGGTGCTTGGCTGGCGGGGAGGTAGCCAAGCTGGAGTCTTACTCTATTGCTGTATCGATTGTGTGCAACGCGTTGCTCTCCTCTCCCTTGCTTGAACCTCCACGCAGCTCAAGGCGGCGTCTGCCTCTTTGAATTATGAATGTTTTCCCAGCTGCCCCACGCAATAAGGATTTGATCTGATTTTTATTTCTTAGTAGAAAGCCCGAATTTGAAGGCTGCATTGAATGTATTTCTCCCATTTCCTGTGCTTGCCCTCCCCTAGGAAACGCTGCGCTATCACTGTACATCACATGCAGATTCAAACCCACGTGCAGATACCCAGCCAGCTTTTTGGGGTTCAGGTGGTTTGGGTGGGTTTAGCGAAGGTGTTCTGTGTCACCTCAAAGTGGGTTTCTCTGAGCTGCTTTTCTGCTCCCCCTGCATAGGTGCATGCATGTATCAGCGATGGATGGCATCAGGTGATTTAGAAGTTAATGGTATCTTTCCAAAGAGAACCTCTATCTGGGTAATAGAGCACATTGTTGGCCTTCAGAATGAACCCTCAAACTTGAAATGGTGAGTTCACCTCAAACGCCGTTCACTCCAGTGTCAGGCCAACTGCATTTGAAAGCCCATTGATAGAAGTCTTCCATACAATCTGTCATTGTCAGCTTTCTTGTTAGGTTTGGATTTGACGTCAGGTTTGTGTCTGTAACACGGCTCCTGATTGACAAGGATGTTATTTTATATATGACTCTGAATTCCTATCCATATATAAGAGGATTTTGAGCCCTTTTCTCTTTCTAGTACAATTTTCCTCACTGTTAAACAATCCTATATATTCTATGAAAATGATGGATCAAAACAGTGTTAACTCCACCGTTTTCCAAGTCTCATGAGGACATGTGTTGCGTGAGGACTCTGCTCTTGGAGAAATGATCCCCAGGGAAAATCCTGGACTCCATTCCCAATTCCTGCGCAGCACATTTGGGACCAACACCTCACCCAGCTCCAAATTCCTGTGATTATCCAAAACACTGGAGCAGCCCGAGTCTGCAGTGTCAGGAATCGCATCTGGCAGGATTTCCCTCTGGCTCTTCCCCTCTAAAAAGGATTTCTGGATCTTCCATCTTCCCAGAGAGCTGAAACCTGCTGCTTGGAGCTTTCTTTAAAACATTCAGGGGGCCAGGGCTGACCTCAGTTGCCACAGCACTCTTTAGGGGGAATAAAGATGACTTAGATGAACTTCGTGACTTCTTGTCCAACAGCTTCACCCAAACCAACCCTTTTTGGGACGCTGTGATTGCTTGGGCTTGATGGAAGGGAAAACACCTTTCTGATTTCCCCCACTTTTCAACACATCTCCAGCGATGCCACCCAGGGATGCAGAAGGAAATGGGTCAATGGATTTGCCAATGAGATTTGCAGGAAACTTCATCCTCCCCAAAGCCAGCTGATGAGGTGCAATTACAAATTAAAGGTAGTGATGCTTTCACACTGCCATGGCTGAACCCTGCCTGGCAGGATCCCATTATTGTGCAATTCCATGCACCAAGGAGGAAAAGCAGCAGCTCTGGATGGCCAGAGGGACCGTTAGTGGCCCCCACTGCAAAGTGGCCCCAAGGAAGCTTTGCAGGGCATGATGGACACTAAACCTCACGGTATTCTTATTGTGGGTAAGAGAGCAGTGATGGGAGGTAATCCCATAAGCATCTGCGGAAGATGACTCTCCTGACCAGCAGATACGCCAGCTGAGCAAGCAAACAGGGCTGTTCATTATAATTGCGTTCTGAAGCACTTAAAAACAAGTGTTGGAGCAATCCAAAATGTGCAGAGAAGATAAAGCAGCCACGAAAGGAGACACAGCTTGGGCAGGAAAGCTGCCACGGATGAGCACCCACTCCACTTCCCACCCCAGTCACAGAGGGATGCAATTCCAGCCTGACTCACCCTCCTCCCTGAGATAATGCCATTCAATTGAATTTGACATTACAGGCATCACAGCATCAATCAGAGGGTTGTAAATTGGTAGAGCTGCTCTTCATTTCACCTGTAAATCAGGAGAGTGTGACACGGCTGAAGTTGTGTTTTTCATGTATGCATTACATCCAGTTCAAAGCCCTTGGCAGCGTCATTAGTTTGCTGTGTGTTAAAGGCAGATGTCTGGGTTGCCTGAGCTCCAAAACTAAATGAATAAACACTATAATAAGGTTCCAGCTCTGACACTCCACTGAAGCCAGCATAGGTGCAATAGTTTAATCTCATTACAGCCTCTCCTAGAGCTGAGGAACACACTGACTGTATTAACAATTGTCAGCTCTTCACTTGCCAGCCTGCCCAAGAAACCCCTCAAAATGACCACATTCTCATTGTTATGGTGGTTTTTAACAGGGTCTGATCACATTGGGAATGTCTATGTCTGGATGGCATCTGGGCCCCAACATATTGAAGTGTTCCCTGCTTGGCTTTGGAAAGACAGTAAGATACAGAGCCAGGTAGGTATCTACCTTCAGCTGCTGTCTCCCACCTGAAACCCTGAGGCTGCAGAGCCTGAGCTGCGAGGTAGCAAAATCAGAAGAGCCAAAGCAACAGCTTTAGAAAGGTTGGAGCAACGGGGCTATAAGCACATTATTCTTGCTTGCTTACGATGTCCTTGGCTGTTCTTGTTCATGGAAAGGGCTGACCCACCTCCACCCTTCCTGAGCACTTCACTGGAGGGAGCTCATGAAGCTCAGAGTGACCCAAACAGCACCTTTGCAGGCTGAGATAAATGGTGATTGTGACACAGTGACCACACAGATGGGCCCGGTTTGATCAGTCAGGTACAGCGCCAAAAGCATGGCCAGGATTAGCATCGGGATCCAAACGGAGCCTGCAAGGGAGCTGAGGAGCAGCTGGCTGGATCCTGAGCCCTGTTTGCAGTAGGAAGAGGAGTTTGGCAGCAATAAAACTGCTGACCAAGGAACAAGCCTTTCACCAGCTTGGTCACAGTAAGAGCTGCCATTCCATATGTGTGTGCATGCGGGTGCAGGAAGTTATCCAGCAGTGCACCCACTTCCCTGCGGCCACACTACTCCAACCAACAGCATTTGGGAAGATGGTACAGGCTGAAAGTCCTCTGGGTGCTGTTATCCACTGTCCGCAAGCCCAAAGCATTGCTTGTAGCTGGGAGAGGTGTTGGTGTGCTGCTGAAAGAAGCCTGAAGATGCAGCATCAAGCCGCAGCACCTTGCAGGCGGGCTGTCACTGTCCATGAGGCTGGATGGATGCACCCAGCTGACAGCAGATACCACGGCCCTTCATCAGATGTGCAAGTTTCTTCATAGCAAAGCTGCTCCTTCCTGGCAAAAAGCCTTCCCTGGCCCAGCCCACACAGGAAATAAGAAATAGAGAGGTAGGATGACAAATGCACCCTGAGATGTCCACAGCTCCTGCATCCGAGCTCTTCCTTGAAACTCCCTTGCTGGTCTGTAGGAGAAAAAGGCATTTTTAGAGCATGATTCATTGACCTATTTTAGACAGCTCTATAAGGACAAGATGAATCACCCTCTCGGGTGCTTAATTCTCTCCATTCATGGGGAGGTTGGACAATGAGTGCCGATAGAGGCATTTACACTGTCAGCCATGAAAGGGAGATGTTGAGTGTTGCACATGGGGTCTCCTGGTGTCCCTGTGGAAGGGTCAGGTTGAAGCAGCCCAAAGTCTGTTGCAGCCTCATGTCATCTGCAAAAAGGGGTGCAAATAGGCTGCTTTCTGTTGTATGCCTACCCTTCTCAGTGCAGGAATGAACAGGATCTCCCTGTCTGCATTGCTATCAGCACAGGCTCCTGCTGCACGTTTCAGTCTCTGTATGCTCTTGCAACACATCCAACATGTTGCGCTGTCTCCTTCCCTCGACAGACTGCTCCAAGCGATGCAAAATCCCATGTGATTTTACAAAACCAGGCTGGAAATGGAACACAAACAGCTTTTCTGGTGAGCTCTTCCTACTTGGTACATCTGGCCAGGGTGGGAAGGTCATGAAAACAACTTTTCCTTGGGCATTTTGGCACTTCCAGCCCCCACCAGTGAACAGAGTGAAAGCAGATGATGTCTTTATAAGCAGAGCTGCGTGAGAGCTTGCATTAAGCTCCAGGTTTCCCAACTCCCTCCTCCAAGGTTGGGTTCAAGTCTTGTCGGAATGTTCATATTAATCAAACACTACTTGCACACATAACACCTACCACCTTCCACAGGAGAGACAGGAATTCATTAGCAGGGCATGTTAACAGCTGAGGGAGTATTGGGGGTGGTTTGCAATGAGCAGCAACCAAATCACAATAGAAATGATGCAGTTTCACCCTGGCGCACGGATTACAGCTTCAGCCCTTCTCTTGCCCATGAAGCCCTTCCAGCACAGCCCCATCATCCAGCCTCTTATCCAGAAAGGTTCCTTTTAAATAATAACCTTTGCAATATCTCCCCAGCTTGGCAGGTCAGGAAAGGTTTGTTACAACAGCTTTCTTACAGCAATAGCCTTGGCACAAGGAAAAGCCAGGAAATCGGATTTAGAGGCTGAGTTTGATGGACAACACATCCTGGGCACAGATTTACTTACACAGTCAGTTGCTGGAGCCCAGCTTTTCTTCTGTCATTGCTGTTTCATGCAATAGTGTGTCAATTAGAAGTAAAAAGCACTTACATGACTTGTCAGGGAAATGGGTAGACATCAAAACCTGGCTGCAGTACCAATGTACGCAGCTCAGCACAGGGAAACACGCCTGCCCATGCATGGAGAAGGGTTTGCTCAGTAAGCATCAGGCTGGGACACATCAAGACAGGAGGGAGCATCCCCTTTGCTCTGGCATGAGATGCCATAAGTGCCTGCACTGAGCCACACATCCCAGGGCACCCTGCTGAGTCTCAGATGGGGAGCACCAAAGGCTTGTGAGCTGCTCTGCCTCTTAACAGACCACTGCCTCTGGAGAAACACTTGGATGATGCAGATTCCCTTTCAGTGGAGTTATGAGGTTTCTTCCAGCAACGCAACAGGTTTCAACCTCAACAGCAAGGTTAAAAACGCAGAAGACCAAGAAACCACCAAGCAAAAGTGAACTCAATCCCAGTTGGAGGCTTCCAGCTATTGTAGAGGGTGAATCTGGCTTCAGATCCACATGTTGAGCACCGGACTGTGCCCAGGCTCTTTGCCAGCAATCACAGAGGGCATCCCCCAACCTCTTATCAAGGCATTTCTTCTCTAAGCTGGTCTCATTGCAGATGCATTGCTGGCTTGTCTAAGCCAGTTCTACCTCTCCCTCTCTTGCAATGAGGTGGGCAAGGAGCTTTATAGAGGCTAAAAACGTTTTTCCATGTCATTGTATGTTTTCTAAAGCACCAATGGGGTTAGTGCTGTGCGGGCAAGCGGGGGAATCACTGCACCCGCCTTGGCCCTTGTGCTTCTGCTACATCCTAAAGCTGATGGAAACCTTGCATAACCAGCCCAAGAGTTAAACAGCACAAAGTACAAATTGCCTCCCTGATTTGACGTGATTAAAAAGCAAATATTGCACCCGTGAAGGAAATGGAAGTGACAAGTCCCTTTGCTGCCTGATTTGAAGAAGTAACACTTAATACAAAGCTTCCAACTGATGTGTTGTGCGAGGCTGCTCATAGGCGTTAAGCTGGGAAATCAGTGGCAGGGCACATCAGTTTAAGTCGTATTTCACTACAGGCATTTTACCAGGACGGGGTTTTTCTCTCTGTCTTTCATTAGCAGGTCCCTGTGAAATACAGCAGCAGATGATTAAGATGAGCTCAGTGCAGCCAAGCAGGATGAATCCATGAGCACATTCCCAGGGATGCCCTCCCAAAGCAGAGAGAAGGGAAAACCCAGCATTTCTGGGTGCTGTTTGTGAAACAGGGCACATGTGAACTCACCAACCCTGCAGGCTTTTACTAGCACCATCTTCCCTTCTCAGGAAAAACCAGAACACTGTCAATTACCCACTTACATCTCATTCATGCTGAGATTTTTGGCTCCTTTCTTTTTTCTCCCTATGGACAGTGCTGTCTTGGGGGGGGGGGGTCTTCCTTATTTCCTCTGTTCTGCCGATGACAATTTGAAAGGGTTTCCCATTTTAAAGGTGTTTCCCCTCCTCCAACCCATTTGCTTTGGCTGCTGACCCAACCCTCTCCTTTCTGCTCCTCCTTGCCAAAAAAATCAGCTGGAAATATTAATTTCTCCTTCTTCAGAGGGTTTTTTATTACCCAGAGCTGAGATAAATAAAATAGAAGAGAAAGGAGCCGGATTCTTCCAGCCTGTTCCCTTCACAGTACATCAGTTTGTGACTATTCTCATGAAATCCCGTAAGCTCCTTACTCTGGGTACCATGAAAGTGGCCACGTTGAGCCCATAAAGGATGGATCCGCATCCTGGTCCATGCCCATAGTTATTCCGAGACAAGCCTTGTTCCACTCATCAAGCAAAGCACAATCTTACCTGCACTAACAGCTGATTACCAAGGGGATATGTCCACAATTGGACCTCCTGCAAATCACTGCATTAGAAAAAGCTGTGCATGGATTTGACTTTTCCACTCATTCCAATAAAACTTCCCACCCAAATACACTTCACTGTGATTTTGGGCTGATGTTTTTAATATGTAGTTGTTCTTAACTGTAATAAAGGCTCAGTCCATTAGGATGAATGTTGGGTGAATTTAGTATCTCTCAAAGGCTACTGGTGCCAAAGGCCTCGGTGTGGACAAGGCCATAAGCAATAATCAGAGCTATTTTTCCTGACAGAAAGCCTAAGAGGCTTGTAACAAAGACAAGACTTTAAAGGGCTTTTGAGTCAATCCATTTGCATTCTCTTTCAATGACTCTGGCTTCAGTTAAGATGAAACTTAGCTTAGGCCACATCAGTGATGCTGGGCTTGAAGCAGCCTTTTCACCTGGGTTTGTTGCACTGTGGCTTTGCTCTTCCCTTGGGAGGGCATCAAAGGTTTTGGCTATTGGGGTGCATTCGAAAGGAATTTCAACACCTTCTCAGCAGACACATGGGTGCTGCGCTTCCAGCCACCCACAGATGCAGTTTCAGAACATAGATTTGCCCAAGCAGAGATGGATTTCAGCAGCCCTGCCTTAAGTCCATGCTGGTGATTTGTCCTGCTCTTCTGAGGTGTGCAAAGCCAAGTCTGCAGATAGGAAAGGAAATCCCTGGCAGTCACACAAGCGTACCTTCAACTGAAGTACTTCGAGGGTAGAAGCGAGGTTTTTGGTCTGCGCTCTCATCCAGGACTCAAGTGCTTATGGGTCGTGCAGCAGAAAACATTCATCCCCAACACACATGCTTCTCCCCCACCTTGAATGGACTGCTCACTGCTGGCCAAAAAGGAGTGAGAGATCTCCAAAGGCTCCTTGTCCCAGTTCCCATTGATGGAACAGTCCCTCCATGCCTTCAAATTCAGCTCTTGAAGTGAATCCATCACCTTCCTCTTCCCTTCCCCTCTTTCAGGGTACCAGCAGGAGCAGTGCTGCCGGCAGATGCAAGGCTCGAGGCTTTTGGTTCTTCTCCCTGGGCTTATTTTATGACCAAGGTTTGCAGTTTCTTGCCTGCTTGCAGGCTCCAAGCAGGGCTCATCACATGGATGATGTTCAGGGGTTTCCCTGCATTGTTCCAAGTCTTCCTTACCAAGTGTATGAAACACCCATTTTCTTCCTGAAGATTATAACTTGATAAACCAGGGGATGATTTGCACAGGAAATAGCACAAAGCGCATCCCTGACATAGATGCCTTGTCACCCCAATAAAGAGACTGTAGCTTGCTTTATAGAGCTGTCAGAACTTGGTTAACTTTGGAGGAGAAGCTCAAATGGAAGAACTCATTCATTCCTAAAATGTAATTTATTTCTTCTAAAGCAAGAGATTTCTTTGGAGGGATGAGACCCTGACCAAACCCCCCGGTTAGAAAGTATTGCTAATAATTCCTTCTCTAGATTGTCACAAGTAATGTAGATTAGAAGATTAGTATTTAAGCTTAAGTCTCAATTACACCTCTTTTGGAACACACTGATTCAATTACTGTTTCTACTCATTTTACTGCATTCGAGGACAATTCATGTTCTTTTTACACAATTAAAACCCTTTAAGATTTGCCATAGCTAAAACTTGTGATTTATTTTCTTTTCCTGCCATATTAAGGCAAAGTTCAGCTCAATTCCTTAATTTTAACTGCTGCTGCCTTCTTGTCAATGTGGCAAGTTAATGGGTGGGGAATCCCTGCTCCACTCAGGGAGTCCTGCAATTAATGCTCCAAGGTTGGAATGAGGTTGCCTATAGCAACCTTTTCATTTCCTTGAGTGCTTTTATGTGGGTTAATGATGCAGTATTGTCAAGGTGTATGTAGGCTGCAGCAGCACCATGTTACAAAGCACTAGAACCAGAAGTCAGTTCTTATGGCTGCTACTATTGCATGTGAAGATGATAATGATGAGGCTGCTTGGTGGACCCCGACCTCCAGGCTCCTCCTCTTGCTTTATGACCCTCTGATTTAGGTCAGTGCCTTACAAAGGGTTCCTCAGTATCAGGCAATGTAGCACTGACTAAGCCAAAGGAGAAGCGATTTCAAAGCCTTCTTGAATGGAAACCCTAGAAACTAACCTGTGGAGTATTATAACTACAATCAGCATCCTGGAGACGTGCTCCACGCCAAAATATTTACATTGATCAACCCACCCTATAAAGGTCAAGGGCTCTTTCCTGCATGGAGCCAAGGAGGTGCCCAGGGTTTTCAGGCAGATGGACCATTTGCTGCAGCCATGGGATGCTGAGCTCTGGCTCAACATGCATCTTGCAGTGATGCAGGCACAAGATTTGAGGTATTTGATCTCTTCTGCTGTGGTGGTGCTAGAATCACTACCAAGCACTCAGGTAAGGGAAAGGGGCTTGGGCAAAGCCCCGCAGTGCATGGCTGCTTTGCAGAGCTGACATTGAACACGGTGTTAGCTGAAATTACTATTTCCAATACGCAGTCTTCCTTCAGACAGTGAATGAGCTGAAGGGTAAATCTGGAAAAAGAACAACTCCACAGTATCCAGATGTGGTGAAACCCACACAAATGAAGCATCTACGGAAGAAGCCCCCTGCCTATGGGGAAAAGTTACCCTTTTATTCCCTTCATTAAAACATACCTGCTTTGAAAACCTGATAGTTAATAAGCAAAACTCAGTGTCCTCTCCAGCAGCCTCTGCACACAGCATTAATTAAACCTGTCGCCCTCTGACAATGCATCAAGCTGGCAGCAGGAGGCAAAATATGCCTTGACAATGCCTGAAAAGGCCAACTGTGAACCTGGACTCCCAGTTGCCACAACTTGCAGCATATTCTCCTCTCTTTTTTTTGCCTCCCTTGTTGAAGTGCTGCTGCGCTGTCACTTGCAACGCAAACAGACAAAGAAGAAAATGCCCCCAAACCACCTGTGAATTTTCTAATGGCACAAACAAGCCCTCAGTGACTGATTTGCCCTTGTTTCAGCTAGAACAAGTGAAGTGCATTGGAGGAGCAGCACAGCCATGAGCTGAGAAACACCTGACAAGGACTTGCCTTCACTACAGTGCGCATAGAAATCATGGAGTTTATAATCCCTTTCCAAAGGCTTTAGCTAAAGCCACTAGAAACATCCCTCAGTGTTGACAACTGGAACTCAAATAGGAGGCTGAATAAACAAAGACTTACTGAGGTCTGGATCTCTCGTAATATCTTACCATACAGATGGGAAACTGCCAATACCCTTCAGCAATCACAAGCAAAAGCGAAGGACCATCCCAGTGTCAATCAAACAGTCATTCCATTAATAGGCAGAAATGTGTTGCTAGCCATAGCATTGGGATTTAATAATATGATGCAACATATTGAAACCAAGCAGCTGCCAAGCCCCTATTTGAGCATCGTACTTACAGCACCACACACACTGGGAATGCCAGAGGACTCTTTGGGAAGAGTCATGTTGTAACATGGAATTTAGTACCTTGAGTGGGAATGAAGCAATGCTGTGCAGTGGTGGTTTTGCTACAGTAAAAGTCTGCGCTATGAAACCTCAAGCCCCCTAAAACCTGGGTTTGTGTTTAATGACCAATTCTGGTTTCATGCTGGCAGCAACTGGGGTGAGGCTTTGCTCTGTTCTGAGGAAACCCGCAAAACTTTTCCATGTGGGGCAAACAGCTACAGAGGAGCAGAGGTCTGGCTGCCACCTGCACTTCCTCCAAGCCTGGCTGCAGAGGGGAAAGCATCTCTGATAGCCTGCACTTAGCCTGCACTGCCAGTACCTCAGCACCAAACCAAGCTCCAAGAGCAAGGAGATGTGTGGCAGATAGCACCATGGGCTGCCTGGTGGGTACAGGGCATCACCTCTGCCTGCTCCAGCCATTGGGCAGCAGTAGGACACCCACTGAGCATCACCAAAATAACTCTTGGGTGAGATGGCAGCCCAGTGAACAGGGCTTCACTGCTCGCTGGGCTTCAGGGGCCTGCCTCCATCGAGGCTCCCATTAACATGATGCATTGCTGACTGATGGAAAATACACCTGGAAAGTCACAAACATGCTGGGTCCTCTTTGTCAACAGCTCCAAATCTTTCTTTCCCTGCAGTAGTAGTAATAATAATAATGATATAAACCTACTAAATGCCTGGCTTTCCAGAAACCCAAATTAAATTGTTTCCCTAATCATTATAAACGTCAGCTACACAAAGATGAAAAAGGACCCATTGAAGGTAGAGGCTGTCAAATAAATACACTGAACCTTTTAAAGTACAGAGGCTCTTTGAGTCAGCAAACCCTTAAACAGTGGTTGCCATGCAACACCAGTAACATTAGATGATGAACAGCTCAGCGAGTGCACCCAGTGTGGTAAATACAGGGTTTCAGTGTTTACATATCACTATTTAAGGCATTTCTTAATGCTGTTGACAGGCCCTGATAAAACAAGGACAGGGATGCTATTAAAAATCAGATGTGTCCCTGCAGGGAAAGATTGGAGCTGCGCAGATACAGGATAAGCTCTATGGGTACAATACACAGTCCCAATAGGCCTTGAGGTTGCCAGAAAATGAGATATTGTGCCAGTCAGCAGCCATCTGCCTGGAGTGAAACGTGTTTGCACAGGGTAAAAGAATTAAGCTGAGCTCCATCTTTCACATCACAAATGGAGGGGCAGAGCTGCATAGTTTTGCATTAGAAAGTAACAGAAATCCTTGGCTAGAGCAAGAGGGAAAACATCAGGCTCCTTATCAGCAGCAGGTAAGAGGCTTTGGGGTGGGTGATGCTTGTTCCTCTTTAAGCCTGCAACGATTTCCCAGCAGTGAAGCTTTGCTGGGTTTTGAGAGGTTACCTGGGGGGAGAAATAGGGCCCTTTTCATCTCTTAAAGGCATCCCTGAAGGCAGCAGTAGCAGAAATGATGATGAGAGCACAAGAAGGTAACTTTTCCTGCCAAACTTCCTTTCCCCTGGAGTTCCAGTTTTAGAACATGTAATTTTCAGAAGCTCAGCTTTCCAGGTGGGAATTCTCATTAATCTGACAAGAAGGCAGCATCATTAGACTTTGCAAATGAGTCAAGAGATGAACCTCCCAGGTTATGAGATGCTGATGGTTCTGGGGAATAAGAGTCCTAAGCCCAGGAAACAGTACCTCTAAAATGCAATGCTTTCAGGGTGCAACATGTGGGATTTTGTGTACTGGAGCTAAAACCCCATCCTTATCACACGAGAAGGAAAATGAAGACAAGCTCCTAAAGACTATGCTTTAATTACGAAGGGAATAACCGAAGGGATTGAAAGAGTTCTCATCTGGAGCGAGTATATCTGCATTTATAGGAAATCTGCACATACGGAGATAAGAGCACAATTTTACATTTGAGAGGAGACAGCATCCTATAAATATTGAAATAGGATGATGTTGAGCAACATGTGCTTGGCAAGTCCCGGTTTCTTCTCCCATTCAGTTTGTGCTACATCCTCTCCCTTTGCCAGACTAGGGATGCATTTTGGTCCCAGACTGAGAACCTCAAGCACGGGGGCTCTTGGGTTGCTAATCTGAGACCATCTCTTTCTTGTGCACCCTTTCTTCTGAGTCAAAAGGGATCTGGTACAACAGTTTGATTTCATAAATTAGATGGCAATTGCTTAAAGGGGGAAGAAAATATAATGTGCTTAAATAACCTGTGGCACTCAATGCGGAGGGACCAATACATTAGAGAGGTGATAAAGTGTGCACCAGCCTGGATGGAGAGGAACAAGAGGATGCTACAGCCTGTCTGTCCTTTGTGAGAGAGGGAAAAGCTGCAGGAGGACAACTTAACCCATGAATCATTTTGCTCATGGGGCTACAGGTGCCGGTAGCCGGAGCCAGGGCTCCAACTCACACCTCTGGCCAAAAGCAGGCTTAAAATCACATGTAGATTTAGGCAAGAAGACTCTATTGCGGGGATGGGAGGATGGCTAAACCCCAGCTAAGAACCAAAGTTCTGCGTTCCATGACGCCATCACTTTATGAACTGCAGCTTCGGACTGGAGACTGCAGCTCCCCCAGCTCTCAGGCACGCGATCTGGCTGTCACAACACAGCAAGCGGCATTATTAGCTTTGCCAGAGATGATGTAAAGCACAGGGGTCATCGAGATGGGTGTTAAAGGGCTGTATAACCACGGCCACAGTAACAGAAGCTCAGCTGGTGAGCAATTTCCAGCTACCCAGGGATTTTTACACAAGCAAAACCGCTGTCTGTTATGATGCAACCAATGGACTATTCACAGAGACTGGATTTTCTTTTGCTATCTGCAGTATTCTGCCTACTAGGGCTCTGCACAGGATTCCAGCACATCTGAAATGCAGATGAAAACTGGCACTGTGTTGGTGTATTTTGCTATGGTGGAACATGGGTAAAATGCGTTAGGCTGTTTCCGCCTATTAGTGCTTGTGGCTGGCTCACAGCACAATGATGAGAACACTTCCAAGAGCTTTTGTGTGCACAGATGTGATAAGATCCTAAACTTCCCCAGATTTCCACAGCTGAGTTTGCTGCAAAAAAAGGAGCGGAGAAAAAAGCTTGAAAACTTGAACTTTCAAGGGACACAGGTCAGACCGAGCTCTGCAGTAGCTCAGAAAGAAGGCAGCAGGTTGGGCTCACAGCAGTGATGTGCTCCCAGCAACACTCCTTTCAACAGTGGTCCAGGGAACCCTGCTTTGCTCCTCCACAGGTCACAGTGGCTCTCGGCTCTGAGGGCATCAGAAGTTGCAGGGCAGCAAGAAGACAAGATAAAGGAGATGCTCTGCATTTCTCTTCCTTGATAAAAGGATTCCTGTGTAGAAAGCCTTTTATTTATGGCTTAGTTATTATGAACTTGGCTTCTCTCCATTTACATGCTCTGGTTTCCAGAGCCACACAGCACATGCTCCTCCCTATGCAACCTGGGAGGGAGTTTCCCTGCTACAGCAGGGAATGATAAGGCAGCCTTAAATCACAGCAAAGGAAGCAGCTTTATTTCCAATTCACCACTCAATTATTAAGAGCTGCTTTCCCAATTCATTTACTTTTCATCTCACAGCTGATTTATTTAAAGACTACAGTTGCAACCCTATTTCTGTCCTTTCTTGTGAGGCCAACTCTTTTTATGCCCTCTTAAATCTTCTTTCAGGTTATTTGAAGCGCCACTGGTGTTCATCGTCAAGATGATTCCTCAAAATATATATCACCAATATATTCCCTAGTTATATATTTACTTCATGAGGAAAGTCATCTCCCTGTAAAGCTTCCTTTCACCTCTTGCATTTCAATTTTCTCCCTGTCCATATATCCAGGCTACTCATACTTTATTTCTTCCATTTCACTCTTCTATTCTCTCATAGCAGCAATAACTCTCACCACAATTAAGACAACTAGGTCTAGTGCACCACCCAACCCGTATTAAGTGTCCTTTCTGGCTGGCTTCATCACACACTGCTCCTTATTCTGGAGGGTCATTTGAATATCTCATGGCAATTACTCAGCTGAATATTGATTTCAGCATTATTCTGCATTTATGTGCTTGTCCAATGTTTTCTGCTACCACACAGAGTCAAACCCAACAGCTTTCAGTATTGTTCCTTTCATTAGAATAGGAAAACTGCGAAAAAGGGCTAATTCTTCAAAGGTTTCCAAACAAATTCTGTTTATGTTCTCCCTTCCTTTACTGTTAAATCCCTTTCCATCCATTCTCCTGACTTATGGGAACAGAGGGATGCACCAACGAGTAATTGCCCAATAACTAAAGGGAAATCTTATGCCCCCATTACAGGGACTAACTCTAAGGCTGGCGGACAGAAGCACATACGGTCCACCTACACCAAGCAGGAGCTCTAACCTCATAGGATCTCCTTCAGCGTCTCACAGTCTAGTAACCTGCCTGCAGCAAGGACCCAAGAGTATCCCAGACTAACAGCTCTGAATAATACTGCTTGAATTAGGTGGTTCCAAACACACGCAAGAGCTTTATTTTCCCCTTGTCCTGGGTCTGAAAAGGAGAACCAAACACTCACCAAAGACCAGAGCTCAATTGCCAAATATTAACCTTCATTTACACACCAACAAGTTAACCAAAACTCTTCAGCAGCCCACCAGGAGCCCCTCTTACCTTTGTTCTTGCACACTGTCTCCTTGCTACCAGTCCTCTACTTCCCAGCACACCTCGGCTGAAGCAGGGAGCACACCTCAAACCTCCCCTGCTGCAGACTAAGGTGTTAATGGCTCCAGCAAGCACATGCCCAGATAAAGAAGGTGCTCATGATCCTTCTTTGTAAGCTGAAGTACCATTAAGCCCCTCCTTTTATAGAAGAGGAACCTGGAGACACTCAGAACTACTAAGCATGGGCACCTGGTGAAGGCAGAAGCAGGCAGGGCTATCCTGTATCTGGTTATACATGAGTATGTTGGAGGAAATAGGGAGAGATGGAGTTTGGCTGATTGGGAATACTAGTTCAAAAATGTATCTTAACAACTGAGCAGATACTTCAAATTGACCCTGGAAATGGGATTCCACCTGGCTTTTTTTGAGGAAACAGGGACATATGGGTGTTTGGGAGCAATATCCCACATTGCATCTCCAAGTGTACCTGATTTGTTTCATCTGCTTCTTTTGACTGAGGGAGAAAACCCAGAGAGCCCCCAAGGACTTGTCAAGTGCTCCGGTTAAAGTGACACTGAACTTGACAGTCAGTTTTAAAAGGGGATGCTGCCTTTACTTTGCTCTCTCTAATAATCTATGGCAAAATAAGATGGTCTAAAAGAAGGAGGTGAAAGCTGTGAAGAGGAGAAAGGCAACAACAAGGAATGACACTTGTCCTCGAAAGTGCTGGCTTCTGAGCTGCAGGACTGGCCAAGGGAAGGAGGGAACAGTCTGCTGTGCATAAAGTCTGGTAGGAGAGGGCCTTTTGCTTATCAGGGCAAAAAAGTACAGATACAGTGTACAGCAGCAAAGAAACACAAGGGAAAGACAAGCAAGAACAGTGCCTGGGGAAGTGCAGGATGCTGTGGTGGCAGCTGTCACTTTGGGTGGGGGGGGGAACTGCAGCAGTCCCCAGCCCATATGCAGAGCCATGGCAGGAACAGGCACATTCTGATTTATGCAGATGCTTCTTGCCAATTAAGAGGCAGCAAATGTGCAGATTTTACACTTGGAAGTCAAATGTATTCAAGGGGATTCTCTTTTCATTAGGCATATGATGTACATCCCTGAATCCTCTGCTGGAATATTTAAATGGTGTTTTAAGAGAATAGTTCTTCTTCAGCATCGAGTAAATGGCAATGAACTGACAGAGGAATAAAGGAAATATAAATCAGTCCTGCCACGATGATGGTGCTTTTCTGCAAACATCAGCTTTATATGGCTTTATACGGCTTTATACAGCCCCTTTGTGTTAGGAATCCTTTTCCATCCTCAGATCCTTGGGGTGATGGGGAGGAAGTGGGTGGCAAGGGATAGGAAGGGGGATTAAGGGTGAGGTGTGACACAAGGGGAGGTCAGATCCAGAGACAAAAGAGGGAACAGCATGAGCAGGGAGTGGGAGAGACACCAGGGAGGGAGATTCTGATGAGGTCAGCCTGGGAATCCTCATGCTGTAATGAACAGGCAGCTGGTTTCTATAGAAACACTGAGATGGGATTTAACACATTAAATGGACACGTTTTCATGTCAGTGTTTAATAAAAAGCCCAATAGAGATACAGTGAGGGAATCCTTATCACACGTGCAGCCCATGGTTTTCCTCCAGCGTGTCAGCAGCATGCTGGAAAATAAGAAATAATAGAAAATGATTTAAAACCCCTCAGAAATTACTCACAACAATGCCCATGGTTTCTCTGGCTCTGCAATGTACGTATTCTTAAACAGTCAGCACCCAAACCACTCTGGGATACTATGAGTAACTGCCCTACCATAATTTCTAACATCCCCATTCCTGCTGGTGGAGATGTTCAGCCCCCTGAGAGGTCAGCCAGGCCCACGTTGTAAGCACTAAAACAACTTAAAAGCAACACAGAAGGGGATTTGTTTCCTTTTCCTTTAAAACCCAGTGAGACAGCAGCTGCTCTGATGTAACTTGGCCTATCATCTTCCCCAAAGAAGTGCAAATTAGAGCTGGGAAGGTATGAAATGCAATCATCTTGCCTTAGCAATAGGAGGCTGCTTCAGCAAAAGAACAGCTGCCCTCTTTAAAGGTGTCAGCAAAGCCCTGGAGCAAAGCAGAGCTCAGCACAGCTCTCAGGGACAGGCAGTGGGCAAGGGACACCCACCAGGGCATCCCTTCAGGGTCCCAGTTAGTTCTGGGCCACCATGGAAAAGTTGCAGCCCCAAATTACTGCTCATAAGACAGGGAGAGGAGATGGGACCAGCCATCATCATCCTCAAACCCAACACACTCCCATCCAGCCCCTCAAAACAAGGGGACTTGTGTGTGTGTTTGCCTTGCTCCATCTTGGTGGATGAATCCTCCTGCTATAGAGCATGTCTTTCCTTCTTGGACTGTATTTGCTTTTGGGTAGTCACAAACCCATACCATGATACCCTGCACCCTCACTGAGAGCTGGAGGAGGGAACCTCTTCCTCTGGCAAACACAGGTAACATAAAGACCTCAAAGTGTCTTGGGACATTGCTGTTTTCTGCCTTGATTCAGCAAAGCTCTTCCCATGACTCAGTGCAGCTCCCACCCCACACCCTCCAAGATGCAGCATCAGCAAATAGAACCTTCTTGCTCCAGGTTCTTTCCAGAACTCATACCCTTTGGGTGGCACCAAGGTCCCCTCTGCAGGCACAAGCACACACAAGGGGCTGCAAAGAAGGACCAAGTAGTCTGAACTTCAAAATGACATCTACTTTCCAGCCATGCGCAAAGCCACTTAGAGGGAATAAAAGCAGGGCTAAGTGGCTCTTTTGCAAGAATCATTTGCTAAATTACAGTATCTCTAGAATTGTCCAGGAAATCAAATCATGTAATGAACTGTTGCCAGACAGCAAATCCCATTCAGGGGGATGAAGGTTACAAAAATCAATCCAGGTGAACAACTTTTCTTAGAGGTCTTGTTTCTGCAATGGAGCAAAGGAAGGGACCATCCTGGGCACAGCAGGAGCTGCTTCTGTCCCTCATCCCTGTCATCCTATGGTGTGCATGGGACTCCAGCTCAGCTCCTGGAAAAAATGAGGCTCAGGTTTGCTATGAGTGTGCTGCGCTCACCACCACCTTCCTCTGATGGCAAGTAAACATGGGAGTGGGAAAGCTTTTTGCAGGAGGCATTCCTTTACAGTACGGATGATCATCAGAGCAAAATAAATCACCTTTTCTTTTCACCATAAAAATGTTTTACACCATTCAATTAAAGCCTCTCAGATAAACCCATTTCTCCTGGGTGTTTTCCCTTGCTCTTCTCTTTCTGTCGGAAGTCATTTCAATATTTTACTATCTGAGTAATAAAAAATACATAATGGTTTGTGAGGCAATATTATTTCAGCTGCTTGCTCACTATATGAAGAAATTCAGAGCAATCTTTTGCTTCCCTTTACACTGGAGAGAAAAACATGGACTCAAGCACCAAGGGGCTGTGATGGGAATAGGTCATTTGTTTGGGGTTGCCACAAAGGCTCTGGGCAACCAGGGAAAGCCATGACAGATTTCTGTCCCTAAAGACCATGGGTAAGGCATTGCCAAGCCACACTTCCATTTCTTCCTCAAAGCATACATGAAACAAAGAAAAAGGGAGGTGAATAAACACTTCCGTAATTATGAATTAAGCTCTATCCTTTAAAACACTATATGCTTAAGTGGTCCCAAGTGGAACGATGTATCTTTCTCCTGGTGTTAAGAGCAGCAATAAATCTACAATTACTTTATTACTCAGCCCTTCTAAAAAATGCATTAAGCCCTTCTAGCAAATTTGAATTTTATAAAACAATTACTTGATTCTGACCTTAGAAAGAGTCCAAGTCAAATGAGATGTTGCTGGATGCTTTTCAGCCCCCACGTTTCATTTTGAAACTGATCCTCTATTCCTGGTGTCACCAGAAAGGCATTCCTTTAGCTAAAGAATGAGGCATGTCTAGGGTGAGTATCAAGAAAAGGACTTACATGGAACTGAAGGTCCACATGAGAAAGGCCTGGTTGTGTTCAAGGAATGTGTGTGTGTATGTACATAAGCATATATATGCACACGCACCTACAAAATCCCCTAAAATGACTTTTATACACATCTTTTAAAACTCCCTTCTTTAGATGTAATGGTATTTTCCCTTCTTGTGCAAGAACAAAGGGATAAAGAGCCCCCCAGGAAACAAACATCCCGTTATGTCATGCAAAGACCTCATTAATAAAGGATGAGCAAAAGGGAGGGCAGGAGATGCAGGAAACAGAAGCAGAGCTCAGAGCCTAATTACACCATTCTCCAAAATTCCTCAGGAGGCATTGGCAAATCTTTTATAAGGGGAGCTCCCTTTCTCTTCATGCTTCTCCTCAGGCCTTCTCCTGAACGAATTATTTGCTTTGTAGAGGGAAACACTGCTAATTTTAGCTTTATTGGGCTTTGCATGCAAAGCAACAGATGTTCCCTGGATGACTGGCAAAAGCATTTTGCTATCTGATAGCAATGGTCTGTGTGATAACCCAGTAAATGTGCCATCTTGGATATGGGGTAAATCCCTCATTATGTGGTCAGGGACAGGGCTGGGGATGTGGCAGGAGCCATCCTCAGCAGCTGGGGACTGCACAGTGCTTTCTATTTGTGTCCTCCAGTTCCCATTGCTCAACCACTATCTTCACTGTGCACATAAATCATCCCATCCCATGCACAGGCTTGGAAAAGAAGAGACAGTGAAAGTAGCTACTGAGGAATTAAAACTGTTTAGATAGCACCAAAGAAATATAGAGTAAGATGGAAAGAAGAGGAGGAGGAAGAAATACTCCAGCCTCCCAAATTCAAGTAACTTCAAAATCCTTCTGCTCTCTTCCTGAAAGCATTTGCAGCTCTAATGGAACAGATCTGGAGCCAGCCAGGTTGCAAGGGCAGTGCCTGTGCACGTGAACGCGAGGTGCGGAGCATGGCTGCATAGGCGGGTACACTAGGAAGCTCACACAGCTCTTTCCCTGACCTGCCCACTGCTAACGAAAGGAGTAGAAGGGGCTTAAAGCAGCCAGCACAAACTGGCTATAAACTGGTGTTTCAGCATGCTCCCTGATGCCTCAGCATCCAGCAGCAGCTTCAAGGCCAAGGCCAGGCTGAGGGAGCACGTGCGGGCTCCAGCACGTGGCTGGAAAAAGCTTCTTCTCCATAAGTAGCTGCCAGCAGGCTCTGAAGGAGATGGACCCAGGCCCCCCACGGAGCCCCAGCTGCACTGAATCACAGGGCTGGAGGAGACTGTGCAGGTCTCAGTTTCCCCACTGGAAGCTCAGACAAGCTTCTCCATCTAAGCAGGGAGTCGAACCAAGGGTCCAGCTGAACCCTGCCAAGCAGCAGGAATCTGGGGAAAAGTACAGACCAGTAGTGGTGGGTTCGTGGTACATAATCCATCAGCCCACACTGCATCCAGGGACCTCCTATTCCCTCTGCTTTGTTCCCTATTCTTTTGACAGCATGGCTTTTTGACATCTATCAAAGATGCTATCTTTCTCTAACAGCAGAAAGGAGAAAATCTCAGGGGTACCAGCATCCCCGACCCCATCCTGATCTGTCTGCCCCGTCAACAGGCTGACACTTGCAGACCAACATTGACCATTCTGGGCATGATCCTGCCTACATTTTGTACTGAATCCCAAGAGATGGAGGATGCTACACACCAAGCAACTGCCTGAAGCACTGGGGCAAGACATCCACCAGACCCATGGGGCTACTTGCTGCTTGGTAGGGAAACCTGTTTCAACCCCACCTGCATAGCTGAGAGTGTATTTCAGTTCTACAGACTGGGATTCACCTTCTTATCACCTCTGTCCTGCTTCATCCATTGCTTTTAGGCTTCTCAGATGTCTTACCTTCATTTGTTATCTCTTGGATTTCAGCACACAAAGTCCCAGCCCTGGGATCGCATGGAGCTGGCGGCATTCCTGTTGCACCCAATTCTTGTCCCTTTGCCATGGCAGGTGCTTCCCCCTTTAGCAACACAGCACAAAGGAAACACCACAAAATCAGCAATTGCAAGAAGTACACATTTTCAGTGCATTCAAAGTATTTTTTTCCTTTCCTCTTTGAAAAATACTAAGGAAAGAAGGAACTGGGACAACAATTTGATCGGTGTGTGCTCCCCCTTGCCCTTTGTGCAGGGGTTTTTGCAGCAGTTCCATCCCCCTGAAGCCTGGCTCATCCAAAGGACTCCCTAACTGTAATATTTCCCTTGACTCAGAAAATCCTCAGTGATCTTTTAACAGGATTTCCCATGGGTTGGCTATAATGTGGATTAAATAAGAAAAACCCATCTAGCTTTTCCTTTTCAGCTACGGGCACTTGCTCAGTCCAGTGTCCTTTTGTGCTAGGGAGGAGATTTGGGAGCTGTGAGGTTGCAAAGCAGAGAAATGGTTTGATCTGCAAATGCACACTGAATCCCTGTAAACTCCTGTAAGTTTACAGCTTTCTGTGCCAGACTGAAGCGCTGCCACTGGAGGAGGAAAAGGCATTGTACCCGACTGCAAACTGATATTTCACTGATGTTCCACCTGCCCTCCCACTGACGTACATATGCACAGATTATGAACAGCAAGCCTTTTCATGCTGATAGCATCTCCTCTTTACTGCATGAATAATAACTAAGTACTAGTAAGGGACGAATTCTCTTTTCCAACCTCATCCCATTGGGTCTCCATCTGAGCTGCTGTCCACCATTGTCTGGACTCCTGTCTGATGTACACCCCTCCAATAACACCACATGGGCATATTTACAGCTTCAAGAGCTTTCAGCAAAAGTGCCCTCTCTGCTAAGCCCCGGGCCAACATGATGGGTCAGAACTGCATGATGGGGTGGGATTTTGGGGCTGGAGCAGCCACAATGCCCCGGATGAAGCCAGACCTGAGGGACCCTTGGAGCCTGCACACCAAAGAAAGGGACAGACACACAAGAATAAACCATCCTACTGCACCACATGCTCTGGGGAACCCCCATCCAGCCCCTTCTGTGATAAAAAGCCATGCTCAGGGCAGGGAGGAGGGCAGCATGTGCTCTTCTCCTCCTTGGAGCTCTCGAAAACCCAGAGCTGTGGGATGCAGCAGTGTCCTGACACAGAGCAGGCCCCACCAAAAGCATCAGAGACAGCAGGGCACTGGGACCAGTCCTCAGCTGTGAGCCTGACATGGATGTTAGAAACTCCTGCTTCTGCCCCAAAGCCCACTCCAAAAACCTTCATTTCTCTGGATTTACCCCAAAGCACAGCACAAGCAACTGTTGCTTTTACCCCCTGTGTGCATCAATAGCTAAAAATCACCCACCAGCAACAGCCAAACAGCTCCCCAGAGCACTAATCCCTGTGCTACAACTACACTTCAGGCCAGATGAAGAATTCATCACTACAGCCTGGTTATGCTCATTAATCCCCCCAAAAGCTTTCCTTGCCTCTGCTCCTTCTCCCCCCTTCCCTCTGAATGGGAGACAGAGAGGAGGGCTGGGACGTCGCCAGTCATGTTCATTCCCTTCCCTCTTCGAGACAACTAATGAGATCTGCGTAGGCGAATGTCTCCTGCACTGGGCTGGATCTACTCTCACATGGATCGAGGCATGTGATGGGAGCACCGTGGGGCGGGAATGTGGATGTCCGTGTGCTGGATGCGCTAGCACTGAGCCGGGGGCTGTGTGCACACAGAGGACGACGCAGCACTGTGCTCTCCTCCCTTAAAGGTTAAATCAATCCATTATCCTCTTTATTAGGCTGTTGCACGCTGGAATAGCTGTGCAGAAGGGGAGCGGGGGCGTCTCCTCCCCTTCTTGGACCTGTCAGAGGAATGAACTTGATAGGATTCAAGCTTTAAACCCTCATTCCCCTCTCTCCCAGATCTCTATCAACATGCTGCCAACTCTCTATCCTCCCCCTCCACAAAAGCACCCAGAAAGGAGCAGCAGTAAAAAGCTTTTTTGAATGCTTGAACACTGGTGATACCAGCTTCCAGGCTGGGAGCAAGTTACACACGCACAGAAATCTGCCTCTAACGCTGATGCAAGCTACACATTGCTTCTTGCTGCTTTGCTCCCCTATAAAAGCCTTTTCTCGGTGCTGATCTGCTCCTTTTCCCCTGGGCAGCCTGGAGAGATGAGCTCTGCAATGCATGAAATGAGCTGGGGAGGTCTCAGACCTTCCCATCACAGACATGCAGCAGGAACCAGAACTAACCGAGAACCTCAGAGAAGAGGTCTGGCATTCTAATAACACTGACTTTATCATATCAGGGACAGGAGGAGATGGACAGCTTTAACCCCCTGGAAAAGACGGATACCTGATCCCACAGAAGAGAAGGCAAAGCTGAACACCCGGCTGCTCATTTCTACACGTTTAAATCAATCACAGGCTTAGATTTCTGGAGACAAGTGGAGAGTTGCTTAGGGCTGATTGGTGGCTTTCTGTCACCATGATTTTGTTTTGATTTTCAGGCTCTCAGCCTCTGCAGAACACAAAATTTCCATAAGAATATTTTCCATCAGTTTTTCATCAGAAAAATCAAAGCATGATTTCCACAGTACCAAGTTAACACTGAAACAAAACCAGTGTTTTTTCCCTTTAGCTCAACACTCATCTGCTGCTTGGAAACCTCATGGACATCTTCATTTGCCAGCCTCCAGGCCTGTCACTTCGTGCATCCCTCCAAGCCTTTGGTATTTACCTGAGTATGAATTTGTCTGGATCAGTACCTATTTCCCCAAACTCTCTATTAAAAGCAAGAGTTAAAGTTTTATACTTAATGACCTAAGAAACAGGACACCCAGCAAAAAAAATCCATTTATACAAAGCTCCAGTGAATGCTTCGTCTAAAAATAAGCTCATTTCCTGCAGTTAAACCTCATACCTGCTGCCGGAAACCTGAATCACGCTGCCAGCAAGATATCAATCTCAAAACACAAACAGCACCTTTGGCTTTTGAAAGCTATTTGGAGATCAGGGGGTGGATCCTAATAGGTTACATAAACCATCCTGGATGGACCACAAATAAAAACATACATGGCAAAGCCAGCGCAAACCAGAACTGGGTGGATTATCTGGCTGTGGTCAAATAGCAGGAATCCATCTACTTCCATGGAACCTGTTGATGATCCATGTTTTCCCTCAAGAAGCCTTTAATTTCAGTCAGTGTGAAAATAGCAGGTAGTTTTTAAGTCAAACGCGGGGTTAAGGGCTCTACCCACCACCAAAAGCTTAGCAGAGGTAACGCATTAGGTGGTGCTCCTCTTGGAGAGGGGTGGATTTCTCCTATAAAGATTGTCCTTTTCCATGTGCCCCTGGTGGACTTCTCACAGGAACAAAATCACCTTCTAACAAAATTAGCTATAGCCTAGCTGGAAAATGTGAACATGCCACTTCTTTAGGAGGCACAGTACCAAGCTCCTTTACTCAGAACCTAGCATATACCCAAGTACAGCTGCTCTCTTCCCTTCCTTCAGTTCACTCTGCAATTATATCACATAAAAGCAATCAAGTTCACTTGCCAAGATTTGTTCACTTTATCCTCCAGGGTCTAATCTCAAACCCTGTGTGAGTGTATTTAAGGCATCACGGTTTGAGTGCTGGAGTGTCAGGCCCTGCACAGCTCCTCGAGGGAGGCAAGCAGTGCTGCTGTCCTTGCGCAGCTGGTGGGAAGGTGACATGAAGGATGTGGTTCCAACCCCCTTTTCCTTCATAGATTTCCTCTACATACAAGGTGGCCACCAAACCCATCTTGTACCCACCTTCACCTGCCTGGTGCCTGTATGCTACGTTAGAGGCACCAGGTGTCTTCAGGAGAGCACAGAGAGGTGCATCTGCTGTTCCTCCTGGCCTTTATCCCTGGCATGGCAAGGACAGAGTCTGCCACAGCCACTTTCCATCTAGTTTTTATTCTGCTCAGGTCAAGGAGTTATTAATCACCAAGAAGTCCTGTTGATCCTTTTAGGACACTACTGCTTTTTGTTTTCATCACTGCCCTGCCACTTTTCCAGGACTTCAGGAGGAGGTCACCTCTCTCCCCTCTCCTCTTGGCCATGTCCAGTCTGATGCAGGTTTACTTTTCTTCTTACCACCATCACGGCTGCATCCAGCCATCAGTTTGGAAATGACTGACATTTGTGAGCCAGTTAAATCAATAGCTCAGGGTATGCAGGTCCACGGTGCTTTATTTACCCTTCTGCAGATCCTGCCAGGTCCTTCCCTCTTCCTTGCAAGAATTATTTTACAGAGTTCTTCTCACTTACACACTGCTTCTGATGCCTTGATAACTTCCTCCCATCCCTCACATAGCTGAAGGAGGCGAAAGCTTTATATTACTGAAACACAATGAGCAAAATATTCCCACTGTTGGACATAACAGCTCTGGATCACTGATTCTGCACAAACACAGCTCACAGATTCCTGGTCATAAATGTACCAAGCTCCATTAGAAAACTAGATTGGTTTCCTTAATTCCATGCTAAGGCCATCCCGAGGTCTTGCTCTTTCCTGGTTATAAACATTTGTTTAATTCCTAGCCTAAATAACCAGGCCAGCTTCTCCCACAACATTGCTCTTTACAAAGGTCTCCTCCCTTCTTAGCACTTACTCCCAATGTCTTCTGTTACAAGCCATTGTGCCTCCTCAGAGCTCATTTCAGTAGGAAAGGTGTCTCTTTGATAAATCCCAATGGACAGAAAGATCTGGCCCTGGCTGACCTTCCACTGCTCAGCCTGAAATTCCCCTTGAGAGCCATACCCCAGGACTGCACACAACCTTGGGTGAAGATCCTCCCACTCCCTCCTACAATGAAGCTACAGCACAGATGAAACACTTGAGGAGCACTTTTGCCTTGCTTTCATCTCAGCTGTCCTTTGCTTTGATCTTGAATAGTGGTTTCTGTCATCCTTTTCTGAGGAAGATGCAGCGTGCCTTTAAACAGGATGTGGTGTGTATGTGTGCACACACAGCACCGAGATAGCCAAATAAATGATGAAAGGAAAATAAAGAGGTCAGAGCAGGGTGTTTGAAGGATTCCCTTTGAGGCAGCTTCACCTCAGGACCTGGCAGCAGCTAGTCAGTTCACTTTCTTCTTCAGTAGGGTTAATTACATGGCAAGTGGAATTCAAGGAGTGTGATGGCAAAACTTTCAAGCTTAAGCATGATTTGTCCAGGTCAACACATCCCAGCTGAAAATCAGCATGTGTTATACAGCACATTCAATGCCTTACAGCAAAACCCATGAGACAGCAATGGGCATGCTCTCTGTGAGGAGCCTCACATCTTGGGCTCTCCCCATGAGCATCACTCCAGGCTGGATCCCAGCAGAAGTATCTGGTATGGTGCTCAGCCTCATTTGTTTTATCTAGACAACATGAGTACTGTGAGTGGAGCTGAGTTGCAGATAGAGTTTTCTCCTCTTTGACCACACTGTGTCGTAGAATCACAGAATACCAGATTGAAGGGACCTCAAGGATCATCTGGTCCAACCTTTCTAGGCAAAGCATGACCTAGACTAGATGTCCCAGCACCCTGTGCAGCCAAATCTTAACAGTGTCCAGTGTTGGGGAATTCACCACTTCCCTGGGAGATTATTCCAGTGGCTGATTGTTCTCATTGGGAAAAATTTTCCTCTTGTGTTGAGTTGGAATCTCCCCAGGACTAATATGTGCCCACCACACCTCATCTTTTTCATGTGACTCCTTGTAATAGGGGAGTCTCCATCTTCTTTGTAGCCACCCTTTAAATACTGGAATATGGTGATAAGATCTCCTCTGAGCCTCCTCTTCTCCAGGCTGAACTAGCCCAGCCCTTTCAGCCTTCCCTCACCCTGCTTCACAGTCCTTGATCATCTCTGTGGCCCTTCAATGGCCTTTTCCAGTGCTGTTTTCCCAGCAGTCCAAATGCACTGGGCCGTCTCTACTTTGGCGTGTCCTACGGGAATTTCCCAGGTGACATGTACACAGGACCAGTGGCAGCTACACAAACACAGGGAGCTCACACAGGTCATCTGTTCAGGCAGCTGCTCCTCAGCCCCTTGCTAAGGATGACACTAGCTGTTACCCACAGTTTACTTTCACACGTAACTGGCTGTTCCTGAACCTCTCTTTGCCATGGCAGACTCTGATTTTTTGCTGCTATGTGAAGCATTAATTAACAGCAATTTTGCCTTCATTCAAGCTCAAAGAGAGCAGCTAGTAAAGCTTTCACACATTCAGATGCTGCTTTTGCAGCCTGGAAAGGTGCTTGCCTGCTCCCCTTTCTGAGCCGCAGCCTACTTGCGCTGACCTCGCTAACACAGGGGACTTTGGCAGTGCCTTTTCTCACGTTCCCCAACTGGAAGGGCTGTTGGTCTGTTTTCACATCTTACAGTATGTTTCTGTGCTCTTTTTTTTTCAGTTGGTTTCCCAAGGAAACAAGGCTTACGTGATTATCCTGTGTTTGTATGTGGGAGAGAAAAGAGAATTAGGCTCCTTTTAATAACTTTTAAACCTGTTGGGCAGTTGCACCCAAATTAGGCAGCAAGGTTAGAAATAGCATCTTCTGTTGATAGTATTTTCATGCAAACAGGCTGCACTGAAAGTAAAATCATGGCATTTTATGTCCCTGCTGAGACAGACCCTCAACCAGGGCCCAACCCCACTGTAGACATCAGAGATCCCACACAGAAAGATCCAACTGCACAAGCATGACCAGTTACCTGTCCACATTGTGTAAATGAAAATGAAGTGTGAAGTCTTTATACACTGACCATATGCATCAAATATACAGAGAAGCGACAGGGATAGTGAGAGAGCAAGGCAAGGGGTGCCTGATGCAGTGTACCAGCAGAGTCTGCCTCTTAAACTAACAATTGAAATCCCAGGTATGCAATCCCAAACTGAATCCCTGGAAGTCTCAGGACTTTGACAAATACCAAAATTGCCTCAGACCCCTACACTTAAAAAACTTAGAGCTTTCCTGAAGAATTCTTCTTTGTTACCCTCCCAGCACCACCTGAGAGGCTGTAGGAAGCATCTGCAGACAGCGATTTCACGCTGCAATTGAAACTTTAACCAGCTTTCAAAGCATCTTTCAATCTTCCCAATCAAGGGATCTTCCCTGTCTACCACGTGCTCCCTTTCATGTGGGTCCCAGCTTTGTTGTTTCTGGGGAAGCTGCTGGGACGTGAGGGCATCAGACAGTGCGGTTTGGTTGTGTGTGTGAGAGGAAACCAAGAAACAGATCCACAGCGAGAGACAAAAAGGGTTTTTCCAGCTCCTCTTCAGCAGACAGCAAACAGCGCAAGGACATTTCTTTCCTTGCTGATTTATTCTTGAGCTTTCAGGCTGTTTTACTTAGGTTATATTCCAATATACACTGAGCTTGGATTAAACTGATTTCCTTTCCCTCTGTTTATGAGATGGCAAAGGATCAGGGTGCTACCGGCTGGTGTCGTGAGCAGCAGCTCTGCCGAGCACTTTGCCTGCCCGACACACCCCACTGAGTCCAACAAATTCTCTCCAAGGCTGTGCTAATGCTTTCTGCCTAAGAGGGGATTAGGATGGTCTGTCTTAGACTTCCCCCCTTCTGCCCTGCTCTCTCCTTCCTGGGCCCTGACCTTTGCAATAAGGAATAAACACTGCAAGGTTTATCCCTCCTGCATGTTCTTTTGCAGTAGCGGTGGCTTCTCCTGTTTAATCATTAT
Organism: Psittacus erithacus; assembly: GCA_009867235.2. Lineage (NCBI taxonomy): Eukaryota > Metazoa > Chordata > Aves > Psittaciformes > Psittacidae > Psittacus > Psittacus erithacus. Next base: position 82,230 of record WYDI02027455.1, on the reverse strand, counting down.
GGCCAAAAGGTTTATTTCCAACTATCCTTCTACAGCTCCCGTGCAAACCCAGCCCTTGGGTTTGCTGTGGCTTGACACAAGCTCACTGAATGTCAGCTGCTAAACACATGAAGCTCTGTAACAGCCCCGGTGTTTAGCCTTCAATGCAGGCAGGGAGAGCTGTGGATGCAGGCACAGGCTGAGTTCAGGCTCTTGGATCTCAGTCTCGTCTGCCTGGCTCTCTGCCACTGATGTTCCCGCTCTCTCCCCCTGCTCCGTGTTCCCACTTGGTAAAACTGGGATTCTGCTTGTGAAGTTTAACTTTTTATTGTGTTAAGAGGGAATATGAATCCCAAGTTTCTGCCTGTTGATCCTTTTGACTCAGCAGCGAAGCTAGCAGCAGAGGCAGGGCAAGGCCACTGCAAGCAGCCTCCATCCTCTGTCACATCACAGGATCTCTCAACTATGATTTCCATGCTTTTTCCCAGAATCAAAGAGCACAACAAGACCTTGCTAGATATTTTCTGCATTTAAAGCTTCCAATTACAATTCACCACTCTGCCGGCTGCTAAAACTCAAGGACGAGCAGCACTGCTGGTGTTATGATATATTGTAAATTTTTCCATCCCTGCTTAATCCATCAGCAGGGCAGTGAAAAGTAGCTGCTTGCCTCTGCTCAAAGGAGATTTGTGACTCTATTCCTGCCCTTCTCAGATCCAAGTATCAACCCCCTTTTCTCCCACATTGACAAAGAGATGAACATCATGTAACCTCAGCACAGTTAGTCTCAACCTCTATTCAGCTTGGGAGATGGTTGCTTTGATTTTAGACTAAAGAAGTCTCTGGGTGTCCAGAAGCTTTTCCCACTTCCCCCCGTGCAAGTGTGTGCGTGGTCTAATAAATGATGCTGCCTCTCCTTACAAACCTCGCTGTGTTTTATCCTCAAACCTCAAACAATCCTGTTTCTGCTGTGCTGATGGTGCTCATTTTTTTTAGCTTGCATGGCAGGAGTTTGCGTGGTTTGAATTTACCTGCCAGGTGCTTGCAGTGATGGATAGGTTTCCACAGAGGTAAAGGCTGAGCTAAGAGGAGGGAGAGGAAAGCCCTGCACAGCCTTCCCCAGTGCACACATAAGGCTGATCTGTCACTGCCATTAATCAGAAAGCTGTCAGCACCGAGAGCAACTGCTCCAGAGACCCACTTCCATTACAGAGGGGAGTAACAGCCCTCAGGAAGAGCCACAGATAGCAAAGGCATCTGCAAGTGACTCTGTAATTACAAACAGCAGCTCCTTGGTTCTGGTGGAAGCTAAGGACTTCTTTTTGTAATGAGCAAAGAGATTATCAGAAAAGGAAAGTTGCACTGGATGGATGGAGCTGATAAGGTCCCTGCACATGCATGAAGATTTAATCCCCAGTTGCCACTTATCCTACTGCCCTAAGTGCTGAATTCCTACAGGGAAAATATGGAAAACTGGAACCCTATTGCCCATCTATCTTGAGGTAATGGTAACAACTTCATGTAACCTGTACTCACAGAATGCTCAAGCCTCCCTGGGCTGCAGAAGATGGTGTAAGAGAGCACTGCACAGGCACTTTATGATGCTGGTAACACATCAGGGTAATTCTCCTTCAAGCTATACTAACCTACCAGTCTGGCAGCAATAAAGTATTTATGCTTGCAAAATGCATAATTTACCCATATGGAGCATTTACAAACCACACTGATTTCCCATGAGTATATGCATATGTTCATCTAGGTCCCCATGCCTATATATTTAGCTGCATTAAAAAAGACAGCCTTTGATTGCATCTGATTTGTTGAGTGATCGAGCTCACTCGTGTCTATGGCCTCGTTGTCGTGGTTATTTACCACTCTCCCAATCTGAGTCATCTGCATTCATTAGTAATCATTCCAGATTTCCCAACAGGTCATTGGTACAAGTATTGACAAGGCCCTGTGATGAGAAGCCATCCCTAAAGGGCACACCCTCGCCTACTGCTGCCCCTCCATCAGTGATTATATCCAGAGATTTATCTGCATATGCTAACAAGGAGCTGCAGGTGTTTTGCCAAGGATTTCAGCGGAGGTAAAACTCAGACCCATGTGAGTTGTCACAATTCATTCCATAAATTGGATTGTGCTGAGTTTTTGCTCAACTGCCAAGATGTTTCACTGGAGGTAAGGCAGAAGCAAACAGATCTCATCTAATTTCATAGCAAATGTATTTTTCTTAGTGGGTTTTTGCACTGGAAGAAATGCTCACGTATAAGGAACGTAGTTGAAGCAATCAGGACACTCCCAGCACCTTTGTCATTGCCTGGAACATCTATAACCTGGTGAGCAGAAATGACTTTCCAGGTATCATGGAAAATGTATCAAAATACATTTTATATTGTCCAGAGAAATAATTAACACAAGAATCAATCTGGCCTTGCATATGCTTTTTCTTAGTAAGTCATTGAGCCACTAACCTTGAGAAGGTCAATACATTGTCCTTATTGAATTCAACTAAAGCAACACTTAAAGTAACATTTAGAAGCAAGATCTGTTCACAGTTTCTTAATTAACTATTGGTCCCTAAACTATGACACCAAATACACCTTTTTGCTTCCCTATCCATCCGCCTAGCATCACCATTCTCCTCTCCCCTTCTCATGGACTGTCGGGAATTTGGGAATGAGGCAATGTAAGTGAAGAAGTAGACAGATCCCCATCTAGAGAAAGCCTGAGTGATGTAGGTAATTTGGGGGTCTCTTTGAGGACAGCTCACTGGGAAACAAGGCAAATGTGAAGGATGTCCCACTTCTCCAAAGATCAAGAACAAATGCCTTCCTCTCCTGTAGCACAGACATGAGTCCCACGATTTCTGGACCACACCTACTTCCAAATCACCCTTTCCTGCATGTAGTCAGCTCACCTCCCAGTATCCTCCTGTAGCTGGTGGGATGGCAGGCACTGAGCAATCCACAGATGGTCCAGCTTGATTTTGTTACCGCCTGTTCTCAGGACCAATGCCTGTTTGTCTTCTGTTCCCTAAAAAACAGAATCAAGAGTGGCTTTTCACTGCACTTCCCAGACTCAAATGTCATCTCCAAAGCATCCAACCTCCCCTCTCTCCATGGACACAGAGGAGCCAGTGGCTCCTATGGGTTAGGTTGGTGTCTGGAGATGTGACAGCAGCATGGTCCAAACTGCTGCAAAACTGGGCTGTTTTGTACATATGGGCAAAGAAAGACTCATGGGCTGAGTCTGCAATTGAGATACTCTTATAAAGTAGAGCCCCGGGGCAGGAGGGAGAAATGCTGATGGGTGCTTATGCCATGTCCTCTCACCCACAGAAGCTTTTGCCTCCACGGAGCCGAGCCTGCGAACTAAGCAGCTCTGAACGCCAGAGAGGAAGAAACAGCTTTAGTGACCTGAGGTGCTTTCCAAACTGCATCCCCTAGAAAAACACCCCCTTCCAATCAAGACAAGTACCAAAACTAGAGATTTTTCATGGCCTGAGAATGAAAAGAAATGTTAAATAAATAATCCGGGGCTATAAAACCACTGTGTGTAAGTGATATGAAAATAGGGTTCATTTCGAATTAGAGGTTTTTGTCATTTCTTCTTTCAAGATCAAATGGACTCCTTCCTTTGTCCTAAATATTTTCAACTTATTTTGAACCCTAAATCAAAACATCTTTTGTTTAAAAAACACAGACATGCTTGTTTCAACAGTTTCAAAGCTTCCCCCAGAAGGAAATGGTTTTGAACTGAGAAATTTGTCAAATCAGCTCCTGTCAACAATTTTGGCTTTAAGAAATTCTATTTTCCAAATGGGAAAGAAACCGCAACAACTAACAATTCATAAAGCAAAACCATTATGACCAGTGACCAGTTCTTCATCTGGGGAACTTGAATTACAAGGGGCACACCTTGCACTTGAGTGACCTGGCCATAGGTTTTGCAAAACCCAGTGAAAAGATTAGGAAGATGAATGTAGGGATATGGATGAAGATTCTCTTGGTCAAGTTCTGTGTGCCTCACTCTCCCCATCTGGGCAATGAGAGCAGGAACACTTAGGAGAGCTGGGTCTAGCTGTGGGGAGGATGCAAAAGAAGATACAGGAGTTGGGAAGCTCCACAGTGAGGATACACTGCTGGATGAACTCTGCAGAGGATGTAGTTCACAGGACAGATTCAGACATCCATCAGCCGGCTGCTGGTTTGGCAGCTATGGTTAGAGGTGGAGAGGGTCTGGAATGGTTTCTTTTTCTCCTGAACTCCTGTTCTCTCAGTTTCATTCCAAGCAGAAAGAAACCAATTTGAAAGCCCTGAATTGTTCAGCAACAAACGTGTTGGTCTGCATCCAGTCCCGCTTTTTGTCCCATTTATGTTTTGTCCATTTTGTGGAGAGCAAATTCATATTCCAAGGCCGTGCCTTCTAATGCCTGGCTTGCCTCATGGGGCACAGAGCATTACAGGGGATAGCTCTGGGTCAGGGAAGGGAAGCCCCTGCTCAATCTTGCCCTTCAGCCCTCACCAAGGACTGAAGGAAAGCATCTTTTACAACACTCTGCCTGCACAGCTCTGCATTGTAAATACTCCGTGGAAGTGATTCCATCCCTGACAAAGAAATGAAAAAATTCTTTATTTAGGAAAACCAAACACGTGTTTGCTGTCACAGAGAAAAACAGCAACCTAAGACAAGATGTCACTGCTTTGTTATCAGGGCACACAGGTAAAGTCAACAGCAGCTGATACAGGGTTTGTCCTTGAAGGACCCCTCAGGAAAAACTGGGAAGAAGAGGAAGGGACTGATCTGCTCTGCTTGTTGCCTGGGCATAGGTCAAGAAATGATGAATCCCATGCATGGAAAAATTAGGCAGAAATTAGGAATGACTCCTGCCAAGGGGGATGGTGAAGTGTGACAATCTGCCTGGAGCACTGTGGGATCTGTCTCTGAGTCTCTTTGTATCAAGCTGCTCCCATCCATAGCGATGGCTCCTCCTGCGCCAGGGCTGTCCAGTCCATCTAAGGACTTCAGGAAGGAACACAAGACACTTTCAGCCAGTATCAGGCAGTAGGCAATTAAGGGCATGGAGAACTCCTGGATGGTAAGATATGCACCTCAGACATTCCAATGCTTTGTCATTGTGCTGCTTTAACTCTTCCACAGCCTGTTCCTCATCCACAACACCCAATGCCTGCATTGCCTCTCCCTTGCATCTTTTCTGTGCCTCCCACAACCGGTTGTCCTGGGAAAAATCCAGCAGCCAGTGGAGATTCAGAAATTCACATTTTATTGCTTCCTATGGAAAAAAGGGTTGGGTTTTTAAGGAAGAAAAAAAAAATCAAATTACAACATGACTAACTTCACAAAAAACATTGTCATGGAAACAGTCAATGCCAGATAGGACCTAAACCTAGTGTGAAGATGGAGGTGGGACCCACTGTATAACTGGTTAATATTTTGCAGAGGAGAGAAATGGAGACATAAAAAAAGCAGGAACTTATAAAGTAGAGACTCCTCATTACCAGAAGAGGCCCAGTTTATAAAGAACCAGAAAGCAGTAACCACTGAGGGTGAGAAATAATTACTGTAAAACTACAAAGTAATGCTAAGATGAAGAGGCAAAACATGATGCAGCCTTGACAGAAGTCTAAATATATGTTGCCTTTCATAGAAATACATGGGTGACCTCTGCAATTGCAAATGGAGCGACAAACAGCAAACAGCTCAAGAACAGAGGAAACATAACACTGAGGTGTCGTTAAACCTGAAGTAAATAGTTGATGAAGCAACTCAAGCAACTGCCTTCTCATCAAGAATGCCACAGCCCTGATCTTGGCAAGAAATCAAGTGGACCTACTCAGAATAATCTCCCTGCTTCATATTCAGCATAATTTGGAAGTTATGAAGCAGTTATGTCCTCTGGTGCCCTTGCTGAGTTTCCATTTATTAAGTGGAGTATTCGATGTCGCTCTCTCCTTTTCATACCACAGCTTCTTGTTAAAATTCAGAGGTGGATTGGAAGAAAAAGGCTGTGTAAAACCCTGGCTGAAGGATCATGACCTCCAGAATAAACATCCATCAATCCAGGAGTCATATAGGCTGTGCTCAGAGATGGAAAAGTGCTGTGATAAGGCTGTAAGAGTGCTACAAAACAAGAAGTGGCACATGTAAGAATTCAGTTATTAAGAGAACCATTTTCCAAATGCCTCCTTGGAAGGAATGACTTATAAAGTCTTTGGCAGATGTAAGAAACAGAAAAGGAGTTGGATAGAGAAGGAGTCGGGTATGTACAGAGCCTGATGGGCAGCCATGGGCAGCCTCCACAGGACACAAACCTTGGTGCTGGGATGGAAGCCTGCCCCAGGCAAAGTGTGGCTGCGCAGGCTCCTCTGCTGATGCAAGGACCACAGCATCCTACTCTTGACTCCAAGCTAGACCCAGTCTTAGAGCTGCCTTTGCATTTGATTCTTGACCTTGGGTGATTTCCAGACTGCAGAGAAGACATACATTCACATATCAGGCAACTGAGGTCTCCCAAAGTGACTGCAAAGCTTTTGTTTCATTAGCACAGTATCAATGGTCTTCTACTTTTCCACTGCTCCACTAATGAACAGGGTTACCAGTATTTCAATAATGTGAACTAACAGAATCAGAAATTAAATGATTCAATCCACAAGTGGTTTTGCAGGTTCATGGTATTCTTGCTCATTTAAGTAAAGCCATTCCTCCTGGACATATTCGTGCAACGGCATCCCTACTGTAGCAGAATAATTACTGTAATTGTCCCAAATTGTTAACTCAGTGGGTGACAGTGAAGCACAGCTCAGTCAAAAATGAGATACATGAACCAAGAAGCTCTGGAAAACAATAGACTCCTCTGAATAAATGTCATGGAAAGCTTTACATTTCATCCTGCTCTTAGTAGCTTAGCATGGCTTTAACAGTTTGGCATACGATTAGTAAGCCACCTGCCCGAAGATGACTGGGCACCGTCAGTCATCCTGTCTGCAAGGCTGAGATTTGAGCTGGAGCTACCTCTCCTTATGTGCTTTTCCTGTATCTACATCTGCGCTCGTTTAAGTACAGGAGCTGCTGCAAATGTCACTCAGGCTTTGCCTTGATTGCTGTACTCATCAGTGATGTCTTGCTAACAACGATAACCTTCCTTCCCCTGCTCTGTGTGTGCCTGCACTCTACAATACGAGACACCAGAGCAGCCGTCACTACCTGGATTTCTCATTTGGTCAAACCATCACTTGCACTTTCCCATTTGGTAAAGTCATTCTGTAAAATTAAATGGGAAGAAATCTGGAAAGAAAATCTCCGTATCTAAAAGCCTTTTCTTTAGGGAAGGCCAACTCTGAGTCTAAGCAGATGGAGCCCTTTTCCAGCTAACAGTTCTGGGTAGCAAACAGATAAGGGTAACAGCCCTTAACTGATTTTACATCTCCAGGTGCATGTACCTAAGGATTTCCTGCAAACTCCTTCCTCAGGCAGTGCCTGCAGAGGTTGAAATTTGTCAAGGGGATTTGCCAATATTAAATGTTATTTTATTTCCCACCTGAAGTCAGACATTTCCATTCTGATGGAATTTTTCTCATTTTCTGATTGCTTTTTTAGATATTGCCTCCCCCCATTTCAGTTTTCTTCTCTCTTCACTATTTCCAGAGGACAAGGAGGATGAGTGACTAAACCCAAATGAATATATTCTTTTCTAACTTACAATTTACTAAAGGAAGGAATATCTTTGTAATTCAGATTCCCCCCAACCTCTTTTACCTGTAAATTGTTATGAGCTTTGATAACTTCACTGTGACAGGGGAATCTCCTGAACAAATTTGACATTTGATACGATCACACACAGATGACTGAAGATTCCCTATTTTTTCCTTTATGATGGCTCTAAAGCTGCTGCCCTTTAGTTGCGATCATCTGAGACACAAACCTGAATTCCCAGTGAGTCTGGAAAACCTCCTGCAGAGCGTTAGAGGTGGTGGCTGGTTGGAAAAGGGCTGGGGGGAAGAGCCAGCTCTAAGGCAGGGGAAATTCCTTGTCATTTTGTACTCTTTGTCTGGAGTTAGGCTGGAAATAAAGCAGTGTTCTTCCTCCAAAAGCAATGTGTTTTTAAGAAGCCAGCCTCATCTGAGCTAATCCAGCACCCACACACATGACAGGAAAGGCCAAATTCTCATTACCAGGGTAAGACTGTTATATCACAGCCAAGCACTAATGACACCAGGTTTAGGGTCTAGGGCTTGTTTCAGGCGTCACCATGCTTCCCCTAAGATTCCTACAGACACTCTCTCCGATAATTGCAAGGACTATGTTTTACAGTAATGATGAAATATTGCTTTTGAGAGTGGTGCTTTCAAAAATAACAGCAATTGTGTTCAAAAGAGCAATTCTGAGGCTGGCTGTGCAGGTAAATTACCCGAAATACCTGTAAAGACAGTCAGATAAAATAACTGGAACAACACCAGGGCTAGTATGATGCTCTGGGGGCAGCTAAAACACTTCTTCCCATAAATCCTTTAAATTCAAGTGAATAACTTCCTCAGGGAGCTGACAGACCTCCCCACAAAGCCTTTCCTTTAAATTTCTTAATGTGCAAAAGTGAATACTTGATTTCCTCTGACAACAGCAGGACAGATGTTTTGCTAAAGGATGGGAATGAGTCGGGTTCTTCTCTGCCTTCTTTGCAATCTGTCCTTGGCTACTTATTACAGCAGTAACAACCCCTGCAAGCACATATTCAGAAGCCAGCTGGAGGTTGGGGATACAACACCACTGACTAAATGCTATCTGGGCAACTCCACTTGGTTAGACCCAGGTACATTAGTTTATAGAAAGAAGTCTACACAGCTTATCCAAAAGAGAAGGATGAACTCTATTTAAACAGCTGAAAGCTTGTCCGATTTCTATTGCCTGATGCGTCATTTTTATTCACTCTAAGCCTTCAGAGAAGCCCAACCACCAGAAAATGAAATAATGCTTCATTCGGGAAAGTCATTCAGACTGGAACATTTGCTTCCAGTCCTGCAAAGCTGCTACTGGGAGTATGGACAGCCTGCTTTTCAAGAGAAGAAATAAAACACTGCAAATGTCAAAAGGGAAAGGCTAGGCACAGTATAACTGTTCCCTGTACACTGGGTGCATGGTGAACCTTCCGTAGGAAAAGTCAAAGGAGTCAAGTGACTACAGACAGTCTGAGAACTAGAAAGTTTTTACCCATTAGAGGAGTGGATTTTTGGAGAGTCTCTTCGCAGCAGCAATGAGGGCAGGCTGTCAGATGCCTTTATGGACAGGTTTATGTGACATGGCTGCTTGCATTAGCTGAGCTTGGTCCCCACAATCCAGGAGGACTCCTTTGGTCTCATTGCTTACATGCCTTGCGCTGGTGGGAGAGAGCCCAAGGAGACTGCCCTTGGTCCCTCTGTCGTGATCTGCTTGGGGAGTCGAGTCTGACTCTGCATCTTTCATCCACACTCCTGAGAGCAGAAAACACGGTAAATCTTAAATATTATTATAATAAGGATAGGGAAACAAAGGCAGGGAGGCAGGAAACCTTGTCAGATATGTTTATTCTCTGTGCACTCTGCCTTTTGCTCTCTGGTTTTGAGCCTACACGAGCAGACACTCAAGACAGGGAGAGGAAACAGAGTCACTGCTGTGCTCATGCTCAACTCCTTTATTTCTGACTTCATTTCTATACAGGAGCAGGAGGAATTTGTGCTCTCTGCACTTTTCTGGGCCCTAAATACACCATACACTTCATTCAAGCTGCAACAACCCTCAAAAACTGGTGTGCCGCCATATCAGTGCTAGTTATTCTGGGAGAGAGTCCATTTTGCTTTGGACTTTGCTTTTGTTTCTCTTGGAGCTGCATGACATTGCACAGCTTTTCTAAGGATAAGATCACAGACTATGCACTGTGAAGATTAAGGGGACTTGTTCATGGGGATACTGTGGTTTTGTTAATGGACAAAAAAGGAGATTTTTGTGAGCTCAACTTACATACAAAATGAATGTACATTACTGTGTTCTAATTGCAAATAGCTTGGCTGGGGCTTTAAAAGCCTTTCATTCCAAGTCCAGTGTTTGTCGAATGTCTTTTAATACTAACCATGGTTATAAAGTGCACATTATTATTGTTAATACTTCCAGGAGCCTTTTCAGCAATCACCCTGCTCCTGCCCAGTCCAGCACAAACACTCTCCCTACCATAGAATCATAGAACAGTTAGGGTTGGAAAGGACCTTAAGATCATCCAGTTCCAATCCCCTGCCATGGGCAGGGACACCTCACACTAAACTA
>WYDI02027455.1:0-71837 GCA_009867235.2 Psittacus erithacus | reverse complement strand
CCCTTACAGTAAAGAACTTCTTCCTTATATCCAGTCTAAACTTCCCCTGTTTAAGTTTTAACCCATTACCCCTTGTCTTGTCACTACAGCCCCTAATGAATAGTCTGTCCCCAGCATCCCTATAGCCCCCCTTCAGATACCAGAAGGCTGCTATGGAGGACTGGAAACAATACGAATTAAAAAGGACCCAGATAAGAGGAAAACAACTGGTTTCATAAAGACTGTGAAGCTTGAAAGAACTCTCAAAAGGCTGAAGGCTGAAAACTGAGAACTGCCTAATCTGAGTGCAGACACCTCCTTCATCCCCCATCCCGCAGAGCTGAGCTTGCAGAACTTTACCCTTACACTTCTTTTTTCCCTACTTATTGTGCTTTGTTACGCATTTTAGGTTTAATTTTCACAGGAGAAATGAATTTGCTTCATTTCACTCACTGGATTTCATGCACCAGAACTGCAGGGGAGGGTTTGGCTTTTCAGTGCTGCCAGGGAAGATTTGTCTTGTCTCATTCCACCCAATGGTGGGCAGCAGATCCTGGATGAGCATCTTGCAGCCACCCTTCCCTGCCCACTGTCAGCACATTTATGAAGTGCAGGACTGCTGTCAGCCTTGCTCCACAAGCCCCCATGTAACTTGGATAGTGAGATCACTATATCCAGAGATCAAGACAGAAACCTGGATGAAATTCAGATGTCTCAGTCTATGAAGGATTATGCCTTAGGGTAATGAATCCCACTGACTTTCAGTGAGACTTCAGGGAACTCTGAAGCATTGACATCACTTTTGAAAGTAGTCCCAAACTGCTGCAGGACTTTATAGTTTGAGTGACTTGACCAAGGCCATGAAGAAAAGCCTGCAGTACTGCTAGGCATTAACTTAGGTCCTCTAAATCTCTGTGTAGTCCTTTAGATTCTAAAGAGCTTGGTTAATGCCATGCTCCACATAGGCCTACAGCTCTTTTTCTTAAGGTTAAGGCTTAGCCCACTAACTTCTCTTTACGAAGCATTATAAGGTAACCAAACAGTAACATGTGGAAAAAGATTAAAAGCCCTCATTGTCGTTATGTGGTTTAATTAGTTGTGAAACAGCTGAATAAGAAATCTCATTTTGGCCTGTGACAGACAAAGAACATTGATTACCAAGCAGGTGATCAATGTTCTTTAGGAAGCATTATACAGCAACCAAACAGTAACATGTGGAATAAGATTAAAAGCCCTCGTTGTTATGTCATTTAATTAGTTGTGAATCAGTTGAATAGAAATCTCATTTTGGCCTGTGATAGACAAAGAACATTGATTAACAAATATTTACCTGGAGATAGTTGTGTGGGCTCAACGGGAGTAGTAGAGAAACAGATGGAGGCAAAGGATACGTTCAAAGCCACTCAGTGCATTACAAGCACAGCAGATAACATCCACAGCCCTGTTCAGTCACGTAACTCCACCACAGAACAATTAGAAATGGAGCTGAAATTAAATATAAGCCACACATAATGTCATTCAGCAAGTGTGATACAATGCAGTGTAATAGCCTGATATTGTATAATAACCCTGGGAATTAGTAACTAAATGGCTTGTGCAGACAACAAACAAGTATACAGTCTGGAGGGTTGAGAGGATAGATGTTCTTGCTATGCAGAGTCATAATGTGATCACTTTGCAAGACCCTTTGGAGGATAAACAGTCCAGGAGAAATGCCACTTTTATCTACATACATTAAGTACAATTTCCATAAATTACATGCTGTGAAAGATCAATATATGATCTTGTTCATGGCTCATATGTCTTCTCCTGTCACCTCAGAAGTGAAGCGGGGGGTGATCTGGGTGGCAATGCATGCATGGGCTCATCTGGCTAGGCTGATGTCAGCCCTCAGCTCTGGCCCTGCCAAGACTGGCCAGGCTCCAATCTCAGCTCTTCCTCTGGGCATTTAACATGCTCTTCTAACCCATTTAGAAAGTCTAAATTCCTGCTTACACTACACTCAGAGGCTGTGTCTGAAATCACTGCAGCTGACAGTGTCAGCCATGACCTCTTTCCTCAGCTGTACAAGGGCAGCAAGGGCAGATGGAATTCTTACGCTGTTCAGTGTTAAGTTAGGGAAAAAACCCCAATTGCCTGGGAAATGTGAGATGCTGCAAGAAACTGTGTGATAAGATAATGAATGCCACAAACTGCATGAAGTGTTCACAAGAAACTCTACCTCATTGTTTTTCAGGCTAAGAACTCCTCCTAATTGGAAACAGCCTCTCCCAGGCTTGTCCAGACCCTAATGAGAACTGATGAATCCAACAGGGGCAGGGGGAAATCTCCAAGCCAGCAAGTCCAATTCTCTCCCTTCACGTACTCAAACATACCAACCTCTACTTTAAAACATGTGAGGCTGCAGGTACACATTTCCTTCTGGTCCTTAAAATTGACAGCCCCATTTGTCTGAATATTTCTTGGCCTCCAGAGAGGTGAATAAAGCAGTAACCCGCATGTCAGCAATTTCTGGGCTGTCTACCACTGTGCCTCTCAGCTGTAGCAGCCGTTGTGGAGAGTATGTTAAGCTGTGCCAGAACCAACCCACCTTTCAGATGTGCAGAGATTTCCTCTCCTTTTTGCAAGCCCTAAAACATCTCCTTGCAACCCGGACTCCCTTGGCAAAGTGTTTAAGTGTAAGGTCCCCCTCCTGACTCTTGATCTAGCAACACAAACTCTTGTTTTACCCTGAATCTTTCTTCTTTCAACCCCCTTAAAAATCCACCAACAAAAAAAAGCCAGATGGCACAGAAATGTCAGTGCTAGTTTAATGGTAAATGTGAGAAGTAAAACAGAAGAGGGAAAAGCAAAGAAATCTGTAAGCAGCGCCTCTCCATCCAAAGCAACCCAAGGAAGTAGGTTCTCCAGAGACGTAGTTCTTCTGGAATTGAGCATATGGCAAATAGATTTTCTATTTTAAATTCACAAGTGAATGTTGGAATTTTCAAGCCAAAATCAATACACATTTTTTCTTCTTTCCACCCAGCAGCAGTTTGGGTCTTCTACTGTGTTTCTGAAAGGGCTAGAAGTGAAAAGCGTGGCCTCACTGAAATCGACAGCAAAAATCCTCAAGTTTAACAGAAGCAGGGTTTCAGTTTGACCCTGGCAGACTCACACAGTAACAGTAGCTGCTCAGTTTTGGCGTACTGGAAGCAACAAAATCCATATAAAATCCTGGTGGCATTACAACCACATTCCACAACCCTACACCCTCCACTGGCAAGCAAAAGTGACAGGTTACTCTAATTTTAGAGTAAGTTTACTGAATAGATGTTCTTGGGATTCAAGAACAAACTTACACACTTCCAGCAAACATGCCCTTCCTGCTCCTTCCAAGCTGGCTATGACCTGGGATTCCAGCACTTTGTTCCACAGGGAACAAGTGCATGTTAATGTGTCACTTCTCATGTGCAACCTCCCTACTAACATCCCTCTCTGTCCAGTTATAAGTGTGATTCTCTTTTGTACCAGGTTCCTGTTAGTATTTATCAACACCTTCCTTTCCACAGCATAGACAAGCTCAAGAGCAGCCCAACTGCTGGCTTATCCAATAAGCCAGCAAAGCGTGGAGCCCTTCCTCCATCCCAGGAGCCCAGCAGCAAGTCCTCCATGCTCCTTTTACACCAGGCTTTTCCTTTCCATCAGCCTTTTTCCAAGCCAGCCTCCACTAACCAGCTGTGGGATGCTGGGACTGAGCTGCTGGTTCTCCCACCCTAGCAGAGGTTGTGCTTCAGCCTTGGAGAAGGCATCATCCTCTCTGCTGGCCGGAATCTGACCAATTTCCTATTAAAATCCTTATCAATGTATCTGCCCTCAGGACTAGACCACAAGTTATAACACAGTCTGGGATCCTTTGGGAAGGAAAGCACTTTTTAAATGTAGGATGGTGTTATTAACGATATGGAAGGCATTACAGCATATAAAATTAGCCTGCTGGACACATCTACCTTCTGTATAGTGCGACATCCTTACGTGTCTTTGCTTGTATCTGCAAAGAATATAATTTTGTTAGTAAATCAGAATAACTCCATGTGTCCCAAGTACTCATTATTTCTTACAGCTTGTTAAAAACAGCTTAGATGCTTAAAAACGCACTGAGTAAAACCAGAGTCAGGCTTCCTCTCTGCTCCGTCTCTCCCGTGTGACTTCAATGTGGCCCTCCAGCTCCACCAGCAGTGAAGCAGCACTGAGCTGCAGCCCAGCCTAAGGACAACCAACCTGTGGCCCTTTGTCAGCTGAAATCTCAGTATTCTTTTTTAAGCTGCAGGAAAACAGCTTCCCAAGCACATCCCAGCCACGCACAGGTGTCCCCAGGCATGCTCTGAAGCAATCACCAAGGAGGACAGTGTCTGACTGGGATGGAGGAAGGGTCAGGCTGCTGTATGGAGACGAGGATGTTTTCCAGGTTGGACTGATGTGAGCAGAATGAGGAGCTGCTCCACACCCTGTCATCATGCCCAGCCTGGCAAAGTCCCCTCATGTTGCAGGCAGCCAGTCATGTCTTCTTTTACAGATGCATTGGCAGTCGCTTTCCATTAGAAAGAGGTGGGGATGCCCAGGCTTCACTGGGGCTCACACAGAGCCTTGTTACTAAAGCCCCTACTCTTTTAAAACATGCAAAACCCATTTCTGAGAAAATCTGAAGAGAAAATGGGCTTTTGTTCTGCCATCTCACAGACAGGCTGGGGAGGAAGAGGCAGTCACCCATGGGGAGAGGAAATAAGCCAGACCATGACTGAAAGCCACGTCTTGCAGTGTCCCTACAAAATAGCCACTCTGCTGCCTCTCAGTCCCCCTCAGAGCTGAGTGCCAACCTACAATCTGAAGCCAAGAGCAATGAAATAATATCCCTGCCATTCTAAAAAGAGAAACCAGAATGAATTAGCAAGTGTTCCCAGCAATTCCAATCCCAGCCCATGCCTGTCTGGATCTCTGCCTGCTTCTGAACACCCAGGTTAAAAGAAAACAGGTCCAAACTGTGATGAGGGCTGAGGAGATTCTTAATGATTTTCTGCAGAAGAAAAGAATGAGCTGGTGGAGTGAGACAGGATTATGTTCCTTTGTAAGGTTACAGACGTGAAGCACAGAGTTCACTGCTAATGGGGTTAATCCTTCTGTTGGGGGAAAAAAAATCAGATGGCAGCACCTTTAAACTGGCTCTTGGCAAGTACTCAATTATTGCAAGGGACCAATTAAATAAAGTCGGGTCAGAGTGTCTCAGATCAGGGAGAAGGAGTTCTCAGCCTCGCCTGGCTCGTCAGAAAGATGTCGGGGGTTAGGAGTCTGCTGTGAATGAGGTTCAAGTCAATAAACCCCTTGTAATTAGCTTCATGTAGTGTTTGTTTTCCTTGAAATACAGACAATTAAGTGAAGGAAAAGAAAAGTGTGAAGAGAAAAAAAACATTCCATGAAAGCAGAAATAAGGCGGGCGGGAGGTGGGCATGTTACTGCACTCTCATGCAGGGGGGCTCCAGCCTCATTCATGCTGCTGCTCTCCTTGGGGCAGACCTCACCATAGGACAGTCAATGCTGCAGTTACCTGGAGATGAAACTCAAGCTCTGCCCAAAGCCCTCTCCATCACCTGAGCACTATTTAAACGCCTGTGTCAGAGATTTACAAATGCTTTAATAGTGAGCTTTAGATTTGCTGTCTGTACTGGGGAATGCAGTCCAGTCTTCCCTATGAGACCCATTTAAAGCTGCCTGTTTTTAAAGACTCACTAAAACCCTTAAACACTAGAGCTGAAACAATGCCTAAGTGGGATTCTCATTACGCTGAGAAACATGCACAACTGCCTCATTGTCTTCAGAGGGATTTAAATGCTGCCTATGGAATACAGCGCCTGGGTCACTGCTCATCATCTGGACAGAGGTAACTTGGCTGTGATCAGAACGTGCATGAGTTTTGCTCCAAAGCAGGAGAAGGATGGACAACTGGCCAATGGCCACGGTGACTTGTGCATTAACACAGTCAGGATCTGTCTCATTCTTAAACACTTCAGTGGTTGCAAAAACATAACAAAGAGACTATGACAAATCTCAAGCCTTTTGAGAACTGTTCTTAGAGACCTGAAACTACAGGTCACCAATTGATTTGGGTTTTATTCTCTAATAGCTCAGAAAGATTTCTCCTGCATTGGCTTGACAAAAGCCTTTTCATCATGCCAGTTGGATCAATTGAATCCTACTGGTAATGCTGCACTCTTTGTTACTTCCTCCACTCTTTACACCTCCATGTAAAGAAAATGTGAAATAGGATCCTCTCAAGATACTGGGGAGAAAAGTAAGATATTCAGTATTAACATGCTTAGACATTATCTCAGCAGCTCGGTAGGGATTCTTTCACCTGATTCTTAATTTAGTACTTCAATACCTCTCCAGATGAGGTTACACAATTAATAAATCCTCTGTGTTATGGAGAATTCTGTTGTGCAGAAGCACATCACAATAAAACAATCTTCTATTTTTAATAAAGACCACCCTCCAATAGAAGAACACTACTCACATAACCTGTGTAGGATTGTCAAATATCTGCTGCCTTTTCAAAGACAGTTGGAGTCATTAAGAGTATCTACGCAAGCCTGGAGTACAGGGCAAAAGCAGGTAGAAACAGAGTTTGGCTTTCAGAACATACAGCATGCCTCTGAATTAAAACAGCAACAGAACAACAAAGCAACAACAAAAAAACAAAGGCAGTATTTCATAAGGAAACCATTACTGACATTCAGGGGAAACTGAGACTCACTTATGTAGAAAGCCAGTGGCCACAGTCACACAGATGCAGTGTTTTCACTCCCCAGGCAAATAGTAGATCCTTTATGTTTTACTCCATCATGAAAGGACTACTCTTAGGATGGGAAGGTTTTATTTCAGACAGGTTGTGGTGCACTCAGTGAGACTATCATTGCTTCTGGTAACAAATCTGTGAGAAATCTTCCTCCTCACACAGATCCCTGACCCTTTGTCTTGGCTCTGGCTTGCAGCCACTGTCATGGCCAAGGGTAACCTGGGTTGGGTTTGAGTCCATAACTGCTTTATGAGGCTTTCCATCACCTGGTCATCTGTAATTGCATTACCTGCATCTGGTAACTTTGCCCAGACAGGCTGTAAATCTCTTCTTTCCCTCTGTCCTTCACCTATAGCATGTTTGTTACTTGCTTTTGCAACTTTTCACCTTTATTTTTCTTTTGACCATCTGCTTTGTTAACATTGCACCTATGGATAGCACATGCAGGCTTAAAAATAATGACAACTCCTATAACAAATGGATAAGCAATTGCAAATCATTGTGGATTGCACCAGTGTTTGCCAACGTACTTACAAATAGCTTACAATACATTAATCAGAGATGAAGAGATGTTTAATAAACAGTTAATCAATGATGGCTATCTTACATGTTTATACAGTGACAGCACTGGCTCTATTGCTTTTCACCTTTCTGATGTTTACTGCATCTTAACAGCATGGCTTGTGATCTTCAGGAATATGATTTTTAATTTATACTATTTATTTAACACTTATTAAAACATCTCTTTCCATTTATTACCAGTTTATTACGTATTCCTGGTATGAGAAACCTTTCCTCTTGCTCCTGCTCTCTTCAGAACAGAACTAAGGATGTGTATCACCTTTCTTGTTTCACATTCCAGTTGCAACACAGATCAGTGACTCCTGATGGTGTGTTTGCCTCAACACCTTTCTAAAACGGCTTTCTGTGTTAGCAACACTTGAACTAACGCATCAGCTTTCTGCCAAGGATTGATTGGTTACACACAGTTAATTGGTGAGACAGTCACTCAGCCCACTAATTCAAGTTTGGGCTGTTTGTCTTTCTTCTTAAGAGATAATGGGCTCTTTTGTATACCTGGGGCAGGATGGGCTCATCTGTGCTCTGTACCCAACTCCTGCCATAACAACCCATGCTTTGGGGCAGTGCCAGAATTGCACAGTGAGGTTACAGGCCCAGTTTTGAGTATTTGCCTAGTGTGATTATAATCTGTGAAATGAACTCCAGAGCCATCACGCTGTGGTGATCGTTTAACAGACTTGCCGGCCTTTGGAACCTGATCCGGAGAGACAATTGCTCTTGGCAACAGATCACCCCACTGACGGCTCTGATCTTCAACCTCCAGATGTACTAGGAGTAACTGAATGGGATTATGATGAAGTTAAATTGGCAGGGACTCGCTCTCTACTCCATTTCATCTGAAGATGGAAATGAAAATAGCCCAGCCTGGCATCACCCTGCACAATAACCTGACTCTATTACGAGTTTTCCACTCCTGCAATCTGGAAATGCTTGCTTTGCTCAGACAGATGACCTTGGAAAGCTACTGACGGTGACAGCTGACAAAGCCAACATGTTTTCTATGGCTTTTTTTCTCTGGTATTATTCCCCTCAGGTAGTGCTTTCACATGTTATCTGTGTCGTACAGATTTTCACCGGTCTCCATCAGGAGCTATTCTGAGCCTCTTGAGTTGTACAGGTTGCCTTTCTGGGGTAGAACACACCATCCTCACCTCTGCAAAGGCACTTTCCAGTTGCACCAAAGACAAAGTGCTGACCTGGTTTGATCTCTCCATCTCCATCCCCTTTTTTTTAGCATTCCAAAGACGTCTAATTTCAGAACCAGAATAACTGGGCACACTGTAGATGAGAGCTTTACCTTGGAATAAATGCACATAGCTCTTCTTGGTATCAGTGGGAGGTTTGAATACATATTTAATATCAAAGGCTTATAGCTTAAAGAAAAAAAGAGTGATGATTCTTGCTGCCCAGCTTTGAGGCACATGAAAGAAACCTGATTCTGAAGCCATGCTGAGCTCTGAGAATCAGGCCAGCAAGTTACATACCCCCAAACACTTGTTTATTTTTATAATCCCAGCTGAAACATGGCAAAAAGTTCTTAGGGAAGCAAATATGCAAACTATTTGTTATCTGTGTAATGTTTGCAACGGCAGTCCTCTGCTTTCCCTAATTTCTTCACAATTTGCATATAAATGAGACATTGTATCACCGGGTAGTTTTATGTCTCCAAAACACTGACAAGAATGTTGACAAAGTTTTGAGGGTCTTATAGTCAATATTTTCACTAAACACATAATGCACCATTTGGTTTAAGAAGGAACTGATCTTTAAAGAGCTGGGAAGTGCTTTGAGAGCACGCAGCACAGCTGAGCTAAGGAGATTCCCACTGTGGCTACTGGTCTGTCTGAGAAAGCAGCATCACCTTTTTCCACAGCTTCCCCAAATGTAAGGTGGTGGCAGCAGAGCCTCCTCAGAAGTGCTGCTGTGTCTCACAAATGGAAGGCAAAACTATTGTAGGGTCCTGCGAGGTTTCAAAGCGAACCCACCCCTGGGCCCAGTTCTGCCCACATTAGATGAAACCTGAGGTCTGCAAAAGACTCTGTACAGCAACAATGCAAGTCTGTCAGCTGCAGCAATGGTTTAGGCTAATTTAAAGTCATTCTACATCTCTTGTTTAGTGTTCAGCAACACATTTTGCCGCTTAGGTGCCACTTAACTAACATAGGAGATAAAGGCCTAATTTTGCTACATCTAAAGGAAATCTTTAAGGCAACTTACGTAGGATGAAAGAACTTATGCAGGACAAAAGATTTTTTTTAACGGCTGCAGATCTAATCCTTTCTTATTACCCCTCTCATTTACTTGCTGCTTGTTGCCAGGGGTATGGGCAGGGAAAGGCTGGTGAGGGGCTACGTGTTAGTGCTGCTAATTGTTTGGCTCATCTTGATTAGCTGCACCTCTCCAGCTCTCTGGTGCGCTCATTACTATTGCTGAAATCAATTCCCTCTACTTGAAGTAGGGTTATTGCTGATCCTCTTCTCCCTTCTTGAGATGATGATTCATGGGCACAGAACCTGCCCGGGTGCTCATGAGAGAGCAGTAGCAGCCCTGGGGATAGTCCTTCATGCAAGATGGAACAGATGGAGACCATGTGAAGGAATTACAGCCTGCCTAGGGCCCAGCACATCCCTGCACAGATGAATACAGTAAATCCCTGTGTAGCGCCTACTTGCAGAAGAAAGACTGTCAGATCATGTTTACGCTTTGAAGAGATCCTAAACCCAGAACACAACCAGCATCATTTGCATTTTAGGTTTTGTTTTGATGCAAAGAACACGCACTAAGCATATGGTTAGTCACCAAACCTTCCTGAGAGCTCCACAGGCAGAAGGAGGAACAAAAAAGAAGCACAGGATCCATTAAAAGCACTTGATGAGCAAAAGACAGTTGCAGTGTTAATAAAGCACTGCTTGCCATCAAAGCTGGATTATTTCAGCAGCTAATCAGCTTCAGAGCATAAAGAGACTCTGGAGCAAGAATGATTGATGACTGAAATTCTACTTGCACTGTTGTAATGAGAAGGGATATCTGTAATCCCTTCTGCGGCTTTACCCTAAAACTCAGAGGCACTAGAACAAGCTGGGACAGACAGCAAGTATGAGTCTGAGCAACAGTTATCTCTGCAGACCCAAGGAGCCTTTTGTTTGCGTGATCTGTGTTGTTTTCAAAAGCATGAGTAAGCTTCCAAAGCAATCTCTGCCAGATAAGACTAAATCTCAGCAATGGGTGCTGAATGAGGAGGTGCTTTTAATATTCAGCCTGAGTATCTGAATCCATCAGTGCCTGTGTAGTTCAGGAATCCTGCCCACACACCTACCTTAATGTCCCTGGCAGTTTCTTGCCTAACTTCTGCCATCTGTAAGTCAAGCATCTCACCTAAGATGCTTGCCAGAGGCTTCCAGAGATGCTAATAAAGACCAGTATCTCCTACAGGAGACTAACCCCACCATTCTTGGACACCTTCTAGGGCCAAATTACCCCATGGACCTACATTTCACTGCAAACACTCTGGAAGGAGCCTTGAGGATAGGCTTTAACTAGGCACATACAGCTGGTGAGATGAACCCATTCATCGTATGAACTCATTCCACATTCTAACTCTCAGATGTGGCAGAAGTGTGGGGCTGGGGTGGGAGAGAGGGGATTTGCAAGTCCACACTGTATAGCACCTGCCTTTTCTGCATGAAAGTTGGAGACTGGAGGCATGGCAGAAGGAGAAAACAGATAAGAGGAAGGGCCAGAAACTTGGAATCAAAACAGCTTTCAAACTCTGCTCTTTATAAATCAACAAGATCCTAATATATCGTTGTTGACTGTATCGTCCTGGCAGCTTTTAATGCCTATTTCTTGCTACTTACATGTGGGTTTTTTCGTGTTTGTATCTGAGTCACTTAAATGCTTCCCCTACTCTATCATGTCTAAATTTCCTTCTGGATTTCACTGAATAGTAGCTATATTCAAACCAGAGGGGAACAAAAGAGTGCCAGAATGCACACATAAGGCCAGTTGCTGATGGATTCAAGCTGATTTGTTACCCACTGCCAGAGTTAGAGGTTCAAAATTATGTTAAAAACAATTTACAGTGACACTTAGAGCTGTGAAAGAGAATTCAGGGACTCTCCGCCAAATCTGTGCACATCATCTATCATCTGTCAGTTTGATCCAGTCAATCACCTAACTTAATTCACTGCCTTTATAAAGGCAACTATAATTTTAAGGTCTAAATGCAACATCTCTATAAAATTGATTTCCATGTTTCAGTGTTGGTCTGGCATGGATAAATAATATTAGGAGGATTAGCATGCTAGAATACTTCTCTACTCGTTTTACCAGGCCATACCATACCATCATCTTCCATCAGTTTGGCATATGAACTAACTGTAAATAACTTAGATCAGTATGTATAACATTTAGAGAAGGAGTATGAGGTTGGAAGCCAGGGCAAATGAAGCAGAAATACATCCCAAGCTAGGAAGTGTTTTTCCAGTCTGATAATGCATATACATACTAATCACTTGTGACTGTAGACAGCAAGCTGCAACACAAGGGCTGGAATAACTTGAAGCATTCACAGTTAAGCTTCCTAGGGCACAGAGATTTCCTTCTTTGCTGAAGTTTTGACAGGGATGGAGGAGGAAGCATCTAATTTTATGCAAATGAAGACTGAAATATTTCACTAGTGTTTGTTGTTTCATTACTATAGATATACAGCAAAGCACTGTGAAATCCAGACCTCCTAAAATCCAGGTTTAAAAGAGTCTTATTACTTGCATGAATTGGCTTCTGGATATCTATCAAGAAGCAGGACCCTTATGCTCGGTGCTGTACAACTCCTCCAGTTTGTTGCAGACACCAAGAGAATCACAGAATCATGGAATCCCAGATTGGTTTGGGTTTGAAGGGATCCTAGAGCTCCTCCAGTTCCAATCCCCTTCCGCCTTCCACTAGACTGGGTCGCTCCAAGCCCCGTTCAACCTGGCCTTGAAAACTGCCAGAGATGGGGCAGCCACAGCTTATTTCATCCACAGTAATTACAGCGAGGTTCAGGCGAGTGCTGGGTATTGAGTACATACCAGGTAAAGCAATCCTTCCCCTGAAGATTTTACACTCTAGATAGAAAAGATAAATAAGGAAACATAGAAAACATGTTCCAAATGGACACTGAATTAGCAGAACCAGAAACAAAACCACATTCAAAATACACTTGCCCCTTAAAAGCACATCTCCTTCGTCCCTCGCATATGGAAGTCTCCATGCACATCCACAAGGAAAAGCTTACTTTACTCGACATTTGGAGTATTTCGTTATATATTTTTGCCAAACACTAGATCTGCTTTTAGAGGAGACAGATAAAAATGCCAACTGTTTTCAAAGGACTGGATTTGCTCTTCCCAGCCAAAAGCCAAAAGCCAAGGTGCAAACAAATATCACCTGGATTTCTTGGCAACACTGAAGCTAGAATATGGCATTCTTTATAGGACCCCAGCCCATAAAGCCCAAGATGATGGCTTGTGTTTACTCCTTGGGGTTTGCTACAAAGGCTCCACTGGGGCTCCTTTTGCAATCATGAAAAGGATTCCTAGGCACATGGAAGGGAATTGTATCAGACCTCATAAGGATAATGCTGCCTTTGTACTCCTACAGAAGTAGAAAATATACAATAGCCTGCCAGTGTTTTCCACCTGTTCATTACATCTTGTCTAGCTTTGAGAGCTTGCCAGCTATGCATTAACCAACTAGTTGGGATTACCTTGCAATAGTGTTTTTGTACCCCTTTAGCAGCTGAAGGGAATAGCTAGAGAACACCCAGTACAAATTCAGCGCTATTTAGCAAGAGGTCAAGGGCACCGATAGAAAGTTGAGCTCAGGGCAATGCATTAACTAGTTTTTGTTAAGTGTATATATTTCTGAGTATTTTACATGCCACCCTGTAGACACACAGCATTCATTTGGAAAGGATTCACCTCTCTGGGAAAATCCCCAGCCATTGCATGCTGCCTTTGCAAAGAGCCAGTCATATTACCCTATACTGTAAGTGATCACTTTGGCTTCAAGTGCTGTGATTAATCACCAAGTAGTGGGCAAACTGCATGGCCAGATGAGCATTCTTAAAGTAGGTGTTTCATTGCAGCTAAAGCACGTATGTCTTGGTAGATGAAGTTTTTTCCCTCCTCTGTTATCCAGAGTAGCCTTGCAAAGACCTATGCAGCAAAAGCTGTGATGGACCGACTGTCTTCAGGCCCTTTCACGGATAAAGGATGAAGAGCAGAGAACTTAGAGATTGGCTTTAGGAGTATTTGAAAGAGGTTATTATCGTGCTTTCCCCACCTTAAGACCTCTGGGAAATGCCCTGTACAATAGGAGAGAGAGGTTTTTGAGTACCTGAAAAGTACCAAATTCTTCTGGATCACGAAGTCCAGAGGAAATTAGCTAATAGGAACCAAGTGGCCTATCATGCCTTCGGCAACCTGAAGGCATGATAGAGCTACTTAATATCCAGGAATTTAATGTGCCATGTGTAGAAAACATCCACAGGGTAACAGAGATGGCTCTGACCTTTCCCAGTGGGTCAGCAGAGCTCCTTATGCAAGGGCTTCCAGAGAACTGTGACCGGCAGGAGCTCATGATCCACACATGTGACTCTGAGAAGACTCTCCTCCAAGGCACTTAGCACAGTTATCGCTCCCATCTGGCAAATGGTCAGGAATTACACTTGATTTGATGAGGTGCTGGGAGATCAATTTCCTGTCATCTCTCAATATAGATGTGGCTGTACAGCAATCAGCGCCAGCAAGCAGATGCCGGGTGTGCTGCTAAGCCACCAGCTTTGTGAGCAGTGCCTTCATTAGCAGTGCCTTCAAGAGCAGTGCCTTCATGAGCAGTGGTCAATCTGAGCTGAGCTGAAGGACATTCATTAGGTATTTTACCTGCAAATATTCTGCTACACAGGGGCTATCCCTGGCTTAGGCTCTCTGTGGGAGCAGCTCATCTTGCAGTCAACTTGCATGGCCCACACTAGATCTGCAGGGACATGGTCTTGGGAGCTGTTTAATCCCAGGAAAACTAGTGAAATTCACTGCATAGGAATAATATCTTGCAGGGAGAGATTAATTTCCTCAGTTTTATCCCAGTATTTCCTGTAGATAGATGAATGCTGGATGACATTGGAATACATTCTTATTTATATGATCCAAACTCCATCTCACTAGCAAAAGACCTAAGTACCCAATTCATCTCCTGTCTGGCCCAAGGCAGCATCCTGCACTCAGGACCAGCATTTGCAGCTTTTAACCTCTGGCACCTCAGCCATAATGTGGTACAGCCCTTTCCATCACAATGCTTTAAAGATATAATCCTTATTCAAGAACAGCTTGCCTATTTGTTCTGTACATTGTTCTTTGTGCATTAATTAATGTAATTCCACTAGAAGAGTTTCCAAAAGCCAGTAAGACTATTACTGAATTTAATGGAAATAGATTGTTCTGGTATTATTTGTTCTATAGTGAAATTCTTGAATAATGATTTTTCTTTACTGAAAAACCTGCCTAGCACAGCTGATACTCAGCTATTCCATCAAAAGACTCCCCTTTGTCTCACTGTATCTGTCAGCATTGCTGAGTATACCATCTTCTTCCATAGCATCCACTCTTTGGTATTGTTACTTACTGAATTAGACATCCTGAAGGAAGACTGCTGTGTCAGATGAAGCCAGGATGCTGGGTGAGTGCTGGGATGGATGTCATGCTTGCTAAGATGACCAAATTAGCTTGTTGAGGCACATTATGGGATCAAGTTGAAGTCACTTCTTATGGAATGCAGGATGCTTTGTAATGTACTTCCACATAGCTAAAACTCCTCGAATGCATGTCTTGTGATTTCAGTTTGCACTTTTCTACAAGTCCCTGTCCTCTGCAGGTTGCAAGGGGCAGGGCAGAGGTCCTGAAGAGCTATACATTTGCACAGGTGATTAAACCCAGAAGTGAGACTTCAATTGATATCATGACTGAGCTGATCTATTACCTCCCTACTGTCTAGGGAAGCTCTGGCATCTTCCTCCTACGCCTGACCTGGTTCTCCTGCGACCCTTCACTGAGCTTGTTCAGCTCACTAATCCAGCAGCAAACTTCACTGGCTTTTCCACTGAGGGGTTTATCTGTAGCAGAGGCAGGAGCCTGTAGGCAGCCCAGGGGGGAGAGAATGGAGGCAGAGGGAGCTCCAGAATTGCCTCTTTCAACAACAGTGAGCCCTGAGATCACTTTGACAGCCCAACTCAGCCAAACTCCAGTTACAGTCAGTCCCAGGAAACTAATTCAGTGATCTCAAAGTCTTTAAGTGGATGCCAGTGATCATGTATAATATCCTTAGTGTGCTTGCTGCTAAATCACATTGGTGCACTTATATATGCAGTAGGGTTTTCCCTGCTAATAATCAAAGGTGCTGATTTGCATATGCTCTTGGTTACGTCTTTAAAATATAATGAGTGTAATAAAAGCAAAAGTCTTGCCTGGAATTTTAAATGAATAGTTATCTGTCTCTCCTGTAACCTGTGTGTGCTTTCCTCATTTGGGCAGAATTAAATCTACGCCGTTTAAGGAATCTCCAGATGTAAATGGATCAGAAAATAACAGCCACTTATTTCCCAGCAGTGAATGGTTCTTTCTCCTCCTACTGCAGTGACAAGCAGTGATTTGTAGCAGGGATTACACTCTGCTCCTTGGAAGTGGTGGTGAACATGATGTTGTTATTGCCCTCCTGCAATAATGCAAGGGCATAAAATCACAGAATCATAGAATCCAGTCTAAACCTCCTCTGATGTAAGCTCAGGCTGTTTCCTATTGTCATATCACTTGTTACTTGGGAGAAAAGACTGACCCCCACCTCGCTACAACCACCTGTCAGGCAGTTGTAGGGAGTGATAAGGTCCCCCCTGAGCCTTCTCTTCTCCAGACTGAACCCCTCAGGTTCCTCAGCCATTCCCCATCACACTGCTCTCCAGGCCCTGCACCAGCTCCAGTGCCCTTCTCCGGCCCCACTCCAGCACCTCAATGCCTCTCTTGTAGTGAGGGGACCAGAACTGAACACAGGATTCCAGGTGCAGACCACCTGTCCAGTGCAAGGGGTGGTCACTGCTCTGGTCCTGCTGCCCACACTATCGCTGACACAAGCTAGGACGCTCCTGGCCTTCTTGGCCCCTGGGCACACTTCTGGCTGGTATTCAGCTGCTGTTAACCAACACCCTCAGACCCTTTTCCATGAGCAGCTTTCCAGGCATTCATCTCCAAGCCTGGAGTGTTGCATGGGATTGTTGTGACCCAACTGCAGGACCCAGCACTGAACCAGGCTGAACCTCATCAACTGGTCTCAGCCCTTTGATCCATCCTGTCCAGATCCCTCTTTAGAGCCTTCCTACCGCCTGCAGTCGACTACCTACTGTAGGAAGAGTACAACCATCCAAGCTGTGACACTTTTAAATTGATCTCTATTCACTCCCAGTTGAGAAAGTGCTAGAGCCAATCCTGCAGAAGCCAGCAAAGCTGTCTGGCTGTGACTGACATGTTCCCACTAGAAGAATTTATGCCATAGACATGAAAGCATTTTACTAGTGGACATTATCTTTGAACATGAGCAAAACTCTAGCATACGTGAGTGTGGGCCAGTGTGTATAACCATCACTGATCAAGCTGTCTGGGGGAATTCGTTCACTTGTATGTCCCTGCAAAGTACTTTACCTGGTTACCTCTGTTAGCAGTAGTGTATTGCTCTTCATTTGCCAAGAGAATTAGATTTATGAGAGAGGTGTGCCAGAGACAAATTGGAGACAGCACTGTCTGGCCAAGCATCAGTGTCCAGCTATGATCAGATAGAAAACAGGTCAGTGTCTGATGAATGAAACCATCCTACTGAAACTCAGCACTCCAGTTTCACAGGCAGAGGAGGGGATGTCCCCCAGTACCATTCCCTGTTGTGGTGCCTCTCTCTTGCTCTTCCACAGCTCTCTCAGTGCTGGGTGAAGCAGAGGATGCAGGAGAAGGGGCTGCCTGGGAAGACTGCTGTGGGAAAGCAAAGATTTTGCAGCCTGGTAATGTGGGCTCTTGCCTGCCATGCAAATGGGGTCTCTAGCTGTCGTGTGCCTCCATGCACTGATCAACTACTCTAATGACCCTCAGTTCTTCCTCTGTCATACAGCCTGATACTGGCATTCCCAGAACCCTAGGAGCAGCCCTGGTTTTGGAATTGCGCTCCACAGCAGACAACAGCATTGAAATGGGTCTGGAGGAAGTGTGGGTTTGATGCCTTCCCCAGGTGCTCACAAGGAACTGAGACATCTGAGTCAGATGTAAAGACAGGGAACAAATGGGAATCCTTCTTGTATTGTGGGATCACAGCACAAGACAGGAGAGAAACCTGCTAGAAGGATTGATGGGCAAGAAAGCCAAGTACTGGCTGCTTCTCCAGAGGGAGTTGTCTGCTAAAATCCAGCAGAGGAAAGATGGAGAGGACACAAGTTAACAATAGTTAAAACAGGCCAGACCAGGCAGGCTGCTTGCTACGCCAGAGCTGTGGATGTGAGGCCAGCATGCAGCTGAGCAGGCACAGCTCCAGCCACCACACAGCCAAACAAAGCAATGGTGAGACGTGCACTGTCCAAGAGGCTGCTGTACATCTGTGAGAGCAGAGATGAAACTGGAGCACAGAACTGGCAGGCAGCTCATCCACGCCAGTGGGAATGGACTGGAAAGAGGGGGATGCGGAGCCTCCATCCCTGCCTTGCCTAACAGAGAAGACTTAAAAGTGATACAGGCCAGGAGAGCATCATCCTACAGGCTGGGCACAGCCCAGGGGGAGAAGAGAGGAAGGAGGATGGAAACCAGCTCCTGAAAGCCCCTTGCAGAGGATTTGATGTGAGAAGCCTTTTGAGATGAGACACTGGAGAAGTGGTGGGCAAAACTGGCCAGCCAGTGGAGCCTCAGAATTGCTGAAAATGATTGTCTTAGAGATCACCTGAGCTTTAGATACACGATCTGCTTACCTGTTATTATTCAGTGCATGTACACAAATAGGCACTAGAGACACAAGAGCAGAGGAGGAAGAGGGGCAGAGGTGGGTTAAAGCTCACTCTCTTGAGCTGTTTGTTCCTAGACCTGCCATAGAAATGCTTGTGACACCACTTTCTGCAGATCTGTGGGGATTTTCTGTGCCCTCACCAGCTGCAACATGCATGCTCTGGGCTTCAGCTGGATAAATAATCATGTATTTTGGTTTCAGCGTGGATAACACTGTCAAAATCAGAAATGGAGGAATATGTAACAACCTGACACCCTGCCTCCCTTCCAAGCACTAAGCCGGGGACCAGTGCTATCTATGTGTGTGAACCAGCCACAGCAGACCTAGATTTCAGAGATTTCCTTTCCTCCTCCTCCCAAGAAACAAGGAAACACAGGACTTTATCTAACATTAAATTAATGGGTTTTTAAAGCATCGATTGAGATACTATTAAATTACCCATCTTAGAGCAAGGAAACAGCAGACAGGGGTGCCTAATGTTGTAATCTATGTGTTTCAGCATTCATTGGGTGCTTTGGGGGGTACAGTGAGTATCTCTCTGCTTGTTTTGCAATGAGTCTCTCTTTTTGCATCTCTCCCATCTCACCAAGGTTTCATTCTGCACTTCTCACAACAGGAGGACTTGCTGATTACTCTCCTCTAATTGAGTTTGAGTAATGGAAGTCACTTTAAAATCTCTTTCATGTTGTATGTTGTCATAGATCTCATTAAGCCATTAGATTTGTTGTAGACCCCTTACAACAGAGGCCAGGGAAAAAAGGGGGAAAAAAAAAGAATAAAAAAAAAGAATGATGTGTTAATATTTTTCAAATGTTTCCAGAGAAACTGCACAGCATAATTACAGCTGCTTTTGCATTATTTAACCTGCCTACACACCCCTGGGGCTTCCAAGAGAGAAAGAAGCAGACAGGATCCCAAAGAGCTGTTCCATCACACACAGTTGGGTTGGATCAGGTTACTGAAGGGGACAGAGATTTAAAAACTATTCATAAATGCAAATTTTGCCAGGTTAGTTCAAGGTCACCTGGGTACCAGACGATGTCAACACCAAAATCAGACCAGACTGGGACTGCTTCAAAGGGATACCCAGCTATCCCCTTACCACTGTTTGCTTTCGCTAGCTCACCATTTTTAGTACATTTTACATCTTTTTGTGCTTTCATTTTACTTGTAATAATACTATTTACTATAGAAATTGCTATAGCTGGTGAAGGAATCTCCTCTTTTTAAGAAGAAAAGATATTACTTGTCCCTACAGACCTTACTTATCCCCACAGCCCACAGCCAGCCCACTAAGGGATTTATTCACCGCCACTCAAGACCTGTGTGTTCATGTGGCTGCAGAATGGCACAGCGGGTGGCTGTCTAGACAGAGACCTGCTTGGGTTGCAGGTACAGGCACAGGCTACAGCAGGGAGGCTTCATGCTAAAAGTTGCTCTTCTCACTCTTCACACATCCAGAACTACTGTAAAATCATTTGCATCTGACATTGTGGCAGAGACCTGCACCCTAAATCCCTTCTGAGCCCAGCTTTGCTAGCTGCAAAGTAGAGATGTGAGACTCAGCGCTAGCCAGAAAAGGTTTTGAACAAGTTCACAGCCGACACTGGCACTTAGCTTTGAAAAGATCCCATTCATGGGCATGCTGTGCTGACCTGCTATAACAAACGCAGAGACATGACAGCGTTAATGCGTGGTAAATGCTCCTTCTGGTGCACAGGACCCCAGCAGGTAAAGGCAGGAGCATGAGTATCTGAAATTTAACTTTCCTTAATACCACCCCATTTACTTTATGTCAGACTGTGTTTATCTTCCACTGCTCACATTTAAATGTCAGAGTATCAGCATGTCTAAATTCCTCTTTTCACAGATGGAAACTGTCGATTTTTAAACACAACAGGCACCCGGGAATGTGATGTACATATTACTCTGGCACACAGTTTAACCTTTAAAGTCTGTTCTATAAGAACCTGCTTTAGGATGAAGCCAATCACTTCAATAAAATGATAATTTATTGTTCTATAGCTCCTTGATCCTGAAGAAACCAGAAGTACTTTGCAAAGGATAAAAGAAGAATAGATCAGGTTCTAAATAATGCGCAAGATAATGGAGAACTACAAGGTTTTGCTTCCCATGCACCTTGGCGTCTTCCTGACACTGGCACTGCAAGGCTATGAAGTGGAGGAGGGTTCAGGCAGAGCCTGGGGAGTTGGCCCTTTGTACTCCCACTTTTCTCCTTGAAAGATCAGAGCATCCTCTTGGACTCTGCAGAGTGGACATGGGTGCTATGGACACCAGCACCCAGCAGCACGAGCCCAGGGGTGCTCCCAAGGAGTTGATACAACACTGCCCGCAAGGACACTCACAACCAGGCAAAGTAAGTTCCAAAAGGGCATTACAGACACATTTGGTGGTGGTGAATTATTCAAGCCCTCCTCAATTTTAGGCTGTGATTTTGTGAAATGCTGTTACAATTCAGAGACACTTGCTGGGTTTTGGGCACGTACCTTTGACTCTCGGATCGCTGTCCATGCATCTACAGCCTGTTGTCTACCCCCTTTGGAGTCCTTCAGTCTGGAAGAGCCAAAAGAAGCACCAAGTCAGACTCCAAACAATACTTTAGGACCAGTTTTCAGGGTGTTTCTGTATCTTCTGGACCCCAGCTAGAGATGTGACAAATAAAATAAGGCTGAGTAAATCACAGAATCCCACACTAGTTTGGGTTGGAAGGGACCTTAAAGCTCAGCCAGTTCCAACCCCCTGCCACAGGCAGAGACACCTTCCGATGGAGCAGGCTGCTCCAAGCCCCATCCAATCTGGCCTTTAGCAGGTATCTGAAAATGAACAGAATAATCAGAGCCTGTTTTGGGCATTTTGTGAAAGATGAAAGCAATTTTGTTGTTTGTGGCCCAAAACTGTGTGTGCCTTTTGGGTGACAATGGCTGCTTATTAAACCAGGTGAATTTGAATGCAAATTTGATGACAGGGGTAGGGAGACAAAGAAGCTCAGGGATATTGCTTTAAGACAAAGTGTGCTTTAATTGGATGTCCTCCACTTTGCTGGCTCTTCACTTAACTAGTTCAGGACATAAAAGCAGTGCTTGCCACGTCAGTGTGTCATGGAGCAAAGCTAGGTATCTGGTAAGCAAGAATAGCCATAACAGAGAACTTTTCTCCATGTATTTTTGACCCTCAATACACACCAGTGAATTTGAATCCTTCCTTGCCAAAAAGCAAATTCCAGGGATGCTTTTCTACCACAATCACACCAAAATCTCTGAGCCATTAAAAGCCAACACTCGAAGGAACAAGGTGTCACTGGTTTGGCCATCAGGCAGAAATCTATATGGATTCCTTTCATTTGGGTAATACCACTCTCTGCTTCCGAAAAATATGCCTCTAGTTCATGGTGAGAAAATCTCCTTCTTGCTTTCACTTATGGAGCCCTGGAGAGATCTCCACCAATTACGTTATTAGCTCTTTTAAAGGACAAAAACAAATGGGCAATTGAGGTTTGATTGCATTACAGAATGGTCTTTTTTCCCCTGTTTATTTTTGTCAGCTTTGTCTAGGTAATATATGCCAGGAAATGAGACAGTGATGCTATCTGGGGACAAGTTTAGCTTAGACAGGTCTGCACAAGCTTTTGGTCTCAGCTCAGTGGATACCCTCTAGAGTTTCATACTCTGCCCCGCCGCATTTGAGACTTGCTGCCTACCAAGACTTGCCTTTGCTTTCATCTCTGCCAAATTCATTACAAAGTCGCCTGAGAAAATGCAGTTCTGCAAGGCTTGCTCATATACCAGAGTGGAAACAAGGTTTGGGATCAGTCATAAGCATTTTGTATTATGTTGGGTAAACTGCTTCAGAGCCCCTCTCAGCACTGTGGCTCTCACGCTGAGCTCTCCTCTGCACCCATCAACCCAAATCAGCCCAAGGAAAGACTGTTGCATACCCTGTGCTGCTTTTACAGCGGGCTCTAAGCTTTTCCATACACTGAAGGGAGGCTGAGTGCAGCCAGGCTCACACAAACAACCAGGCACTAAAGGTAGGACTGCATGATTCACCTCTTACAGATATGGACGCTAATCCAGCATGCAGCATTTTCCACTGATCCCTGAAAAGCATTCCCATAACCATTCCTTGATGTCTGTGTGGCACAAGTAACTGTTCAATTAAATCACAATGAAATGGTTGTTTGATACCCTTCTTAGAACAAAGCTATTTGGCAGGGAAAGGTGAATAATAGGTAAAACAGTCTACTAATGAATTGCATTACATTTCATCCTCCAGCACTGTAACCACCCCCTTAAAATTACAGTAACGCCAAGCTAGAGGTTTCATGGGATGAATGGGATGAGTAGTAGAGAGTATAATGCTGCTGAAGAAGCAGTAAGTTAGTTATGGTGGTAACAGGAGAAGAGCTGAGTAGGACTGATGCCCAGGATGGCACAGTGTCACTGAAATGCCACTGTCAGCACAAGTACAGAGCTCTGCCTGCACACAGCTGTGGCCACCAGATGCTACGTAAGCTGATTTGCTGTGTAATTTTATGGATGGGCTTTAAAATATGGCTGTTGGGCAGTGATAAGCCTACAACTTTATCTGCAAAAGAGAGATGTTACTTATCAAGATTGATTGGATTATAAAGTCAGGCCCTTTAATTAAAAAGTCCTGTAATCCAAAAGGAAAATAATACAAGTTGATTCCCAGCACATGGAGTGGCTCTTCCTTAAATCACCTGGGCTCTGCCTGCTACCACAAGTCCATGCGTGCTGTCAACAGCTTCTGTCCAACTCCATATCCTGACTGGTTTTTTAATAAAACCTATGATATTGCATTCACCAGCTCACGTTTGTGCATGCTCAGCAGATGGCTTTATGAAGAGGTGATAGCAGTTTTCCAACCATCCTGCTGGAAGTCACCCCAAAAGGTGGTTTTCCCCCCTCCAAATGCCTTAATATTCAGTGGGAGTGGTGTCTGTTCATGTCCCAGCAATGGCTTATCTCAAGGGTGCAACTTGAAAGCGCAAAATCAACTGGTGCCTGTGGGGAGTGCCCCCAGCCCAGTGCAGAGCTGTCTGGAGCAGCTCTGTCCCACCACAGGCAAACTCCACAGGGGGAGAACAGCAAATCCCTTATCCCCTCTGCGCCTCATGCTGGGATTTGAAAGCTGGACTGCTGATGTTCACGGCAAAGCAAACTATTGCTTTGCTTTTAAGATGAGGAATATAATGTGAATTTTAATACCTCTTTTTTGAGCAGCTGGAATATTTTAGCCAGTTTCATTCCTTCTCTTTTTTTTCCTTCTTCTTTTTAATTTAAACATTACAGAGGAAATTTCAAGCTGATTAGTTAAAGTCTGGTAAAGTAATAAAGTGACTGGGAATAGTATATGAAAGCAGAATTCCCAGAACAGCAGCAGTTACGGCTGCTGAAGCGCTCGGAGGTTCCAGGACAGGCAGGAGCTTCGCTGTGCCCTTGGCTGAGCTGGCAGGAAAAGGTCAGGGACTTCTCTGGGGGGGCAAGAAGCAATTCAGGCTGAGGTACTGCAAGAAGCTTTAGATGACACTGAGCAATGCAAAAAAGCCCAGCAGTGAGTGCTCACAAAGCCCAGCTCAACCTGGTGGAACAAATAAAGCCCCAAACCTCTTCTGTAAGATGAAGGCACAGTACAGCCAGTCTGCAAATGCGCCTGCCGCTGTCTTTGTCAGGATGAGATCCTTCCTTCTCCTCCCTCTTTCCCCTCCCCAGCCCTAAGATGCGTTTGCTTTTCCTTCTCTCCACTTTGTTTGTAGGTCCAGGCTCTGGCAGGGAGCATACTACCTTCCAGATGCCAAAATGGATTATTGGATTAACTCCTCCATCGGCTGCTCGGCCTCGCAGAGGCTGGAGGTCAGGGAAGTTATTAATTCACAGCCTTCTCCATTTGCTCATTGCAAAGGGATGGAGCTATTGACTTTGCAGATTCAGTGATCTTACAGTCATATTACAGAGTGCAGTTCCGTAGGCAATAAATCAGTATACATCTTTTGATGTCTCTTGTTATGAAATGAAAAAGAAGCATCTGCCACATTATAGATATGTTCATGTGCCAAGGGGAAAAATGCAGTGTGTGAGAGACGCTCCAGCCAATCCAGCAGTAGAGTGCCAGCTTTAAGACTCATGCGTGCGGGGCAGCTGACAATGGTATTGCCAGCAATGGAGATAAGCTCTTGGCTGTGTGTGACACCCTAGGAGGCAGTGCTCCTACCCAGGGGCCTGCAGGGAGGTGGGTGGCATTCATAGAATCACAGAATGGTTTGGGTTGGAAGAGACCTTAAAGCTCATCCAGTTCCAACCTTCTGCCACAGGCAGGGACACGTTCCACTAGACCAGGTTGCTCCAAGCCCTGTCCAGCCTGGCCTCAAAACACTTCCCAGTGCCTGCCTGGGTGCCAGCTGCACTCTTGGCCATGGCAGCCATTCCCTGCTTCCTTCTGTGCAAGGATGACAAGCCAAAAGGGAGGTGGAGAGTCCATGACCATGACAAACATGTCTGGAACACTGGGTTGGTGGGAAGCCAACTGGCCAGGCAGGGCGCAAAGCAGGAAAGGTTTTAAGCACCAGTGACGGTGCTAATGCAATCCTTGGGAACAAAATGGTTTTCCTAAGCCTCTGCAACCTGCAGCATGGCCATGAAGCACAGCAGCTTCCTTCA
Source organism: Psittacus erithacus (assembly GCA_009867235.2). Classification (NCBI taxonomy): domain Eukaryota; kingdom Metazoa; phylum Chordata; class Aves; order Psittaciformes; family Psittacidae; genus Psittacus; species Psittacus erithacus. Next base: position 46,685 of record WYDI02027455.1, on the reverse strand, counting down.
GCCTTTGTGTGCTCCCCAGGCCTCTGAAATGGCCCACGAGCATATGCAAGCTGCAGCTAAGCCACCTCACTCAGCTCTGCAAGAAGATGTGGCCAAGCAGCAGGGATGGTTACTGCCAGCAGGGCAAAGGGCCAGCATTTCTCTGCGAAGATCATACACCTCAGAAATCATGCACAGAGGAAGTCTCTGCTGGTACATCATCACAACAAAGGGAACATGGACGCAATGATGTTTTCTTCCACATCCAGATGAACTTGTGCCTGGCCATCACCAGCTCTTGCTGGGCAACACCAGCTTTTAGCTTGCTCCAGCACCATGAGCTGTGCCAGATCCAACCCTGGTTTAAGGAGTTGTTTGGAGCTTTCAAGTCGCTGGGATGGACAGTACCTCTGGAGACAACAGAAGGAGTTTCCGTGCATCTGGAATTTGGCTTTAACATGAAATTTTTTTCTGCAAGGAAGATGGATTTTACTGCTGCATAATCCACAGCATAAGAGCTGATCTATTCTTATAAGCTTATGAATAAAGAAGCCTCACCTACGGCAACCTCTGGCCCCTTGAGGGCAAACCACTCAGCAGATAAAGGTTCAGATACCTCTGGATGAAGTCAGTGGTTTTCTGGTTTTCTACTTATGCTATGGAGAGTCGTGACAGGATAGAAATTTAGTGCCTTGGAGATGTGAGTGCCCAAAAGAGATGGCAGGAGTGTTGGCTCAGCTCGGACACAGTTCAGAGTCTGAGCTCTCACCAGCTAGCAGAGGGAGCTCAGCCTGCACAGGAAAGCCAGACCCTTTGCAAGAGCAGCGTTTAACTGCAGCATTTTCTGTTTCCATTGGGCTACAAACTGTACCTGACCTTACTGACTGAGAAGTGTTCTGATTTCAGTAAATTAACATCTATACTGGCTGCTCATCTGCTCTTGAAATGCATATTCTTATTAGTAAGATATACCATCCTATGCTTAGTTAACAATAAAAGTAGGGACTTTTGACATGTTTCTCTGTCCCCAGACTAGACAGATTGTTAAATAACATTGTATTTCTAGTATTACTACATGGCAATGTGAATCAAGTGGCTATGAACAGATTAAGATCAAAATCAGAAGTGTAATTCTAACCATCAGAGGCATGAGGTTCAGGAACAGTCTTTTAATGTGATTAATGAAGCGAAAATCTAACTAGTTTGAAGATGGAAGTTGATAAACACAAAAGAGTTCTGTGACATCCTTGCAGCTGGATTGTCATGGGAATGTCATTTTGAGCTGGTGCTGCTTTGTAATCAATAAAAATAGGATCTGTCTAATGTTCAGGGAAACCACTTATTACAGCTTTTTGTAAGGGAACTCTGTACAAGAGCATGAGGAACATCAGGAGCAACAGAGGAGCAGTGCTTAGTCTAGCCATGAGCTCTGGCAAAGCAAATGGTTCGGGGCATGAAGCAAATGGGTTTGGAGCAACTGGTGGTCTCCTGGGAGGAAGGGTAATAACTGATGCATTTAATGTGGCCTTTTGACCTGCTGTGCTTCTTCCTGAGCCACCTAAAACTCATGAGAATTAGTGCTTCATGGTTTGGCTGAGTATGGACAAAGTCTGGATACCATGAACTCACTTGGGCACTTTTTGAAAATCTATTTGCCTATTAGTAATCCTCAGGCAACAGGTTTTGGCCAGAGAGCTAATCCCTAATGAGGATTTAAGGTTGCAGACTGAGTTGGCACATTCCTATGTGACTGTTCCCCTCTCAGTCTTATTTATCAACACAGAGCTTTTGCTAAAGAGGGATACTGAGGTGTAGAAGGATGTAATAACATTTTGGGTTTGTTATATTTTGAAAGCTTTACTTCGCCTGTGAACATCCATAGGCTACGAACTGATGATAGTCAGGAGTACAGGATGTGAAAATGTCTGTCTCCTGGATAACTCCAGACCTCACCAACTGTGGAGGGTGCTGCGGGAAAAACAGCCTCTCCTTCTGGAGCTGGTGGCAGGGCCAGTGCCAAGAGGAAGAAATAACAGCTCCCTAGTAATCAAGCTAGGAATTGAGAGAACCCATTTAACCCCTTCTGTGCTTCAAGGCAGAACCAGAAAGAGATGAGACAGGAAACAGGAGCTTCAGGGCCTCTGAAGAGATGCTGGCAGAGCATAGGGGGAAGAAAAAGTGCAGCAGGTAGGATGTGGTTCACAGTTTGAGACATGGTGCTGAGCATCCAGTAAAAAAGAGCCTAAAGAGTTAAAACCCCTCTTCTTTCTCTCATGCACCTGATAAATAAAATAAAATTTCCATCTCAGAGATGATCCAAGACCATTTTCCAATAAGAAACAAACCCAGGGATTAGAAAATGCACACACACAAAGTTGATGAAACTTAAAACCATTTTCCCAGCATAGTAGTTATAAAAAAAGAGAGGTGACCTTTTAAGAAAGGCAATGAGAGTTCATTTGCTGTAAAAAATAAGCTTAAAAAAATCAGCTAGGTTAAGCCAAAAAGCCCTTCCTCACAGACACTCTCCTACCGTAGGTTAGTGCTCTTTTTAATAGGTGCTTCAGCATTAGGATTTAAAAATTCATTTTCTTTTAGTTCTAGAATAAATGGCAGTCAGGAATTGAAACATCCTCTCCTTCCCTATTCTCCTCTATTGATGGAACACAGTCAGAGGTAGTGGCTGCTCTCTATCCTTTCCTTGCACATCACTTTACCCAGGAATATAAGCCCTCATTGGCATCCAGGTGGTTAAAAGGGAAGAGGTGGAACATATCCCTCTCCTCACTCTCCCAGAGTTTATGTCCAGAGCTGAGAAAAGTACCTTAATTCTGTCTTAAGACTTCTCCGAACTGGAAAGAAACACCAGCCTAGAACTCCGCTCCACACATGGCAGTGCCCTAAGCAGACACTGGAGAATTGCAGGAAGATGTCTTCTTCCTGGGCAAGCTCTGTGATGCTCATGGTGCACCTTTTGCTCATTCCCTTCAGGAGACCTACTCTTGGTGCCCACACACATCAGCCATTTCCGTGTTTCACAGTCCTTCAAACAGTGGGATAAAGAACATGCACAACACAGACATTTGGCACAGACCTTTCAGATGCTTGCAGCTGTGATGGTCTCTGTGTCCTCCTCTGAGATGTTGCTCCTGCAGCAGCTGTTCTGGTGTGAGCACTGCATTCTCCTCAGGACCACGCCAAAAACGTTTATTTCCTACAGGAAAATACAACCATCATGGAGCAAAACTGCTGTAAAATGCCTGCTTTCAAAGTCTCCAAGGTAGTGGCCAGTCTGTCTACCTCTTTCCTGACATAAAAAGGTTGTACAAAAGTACAATAGCTAAATTAAAATGCCAAACTGAACAGTAAAGCTATTATCTTTACAAATAATACACAGGGTGCCTTTGCCTTTTAAGGAACAGACAAGAGTGATACAGCTTGAGGTTCCTCACATGAAGCATCAGCTGCTGGTGGCACGTCAAACGCTGATGGTCTCACCATTAAATAGCTGAGTCGTGGAAAATAAAATGCAAGCTCCAAGTGAAGGATTGAGCTAGGATTAAGGCTCCTGTGCAATACCTGATGGCATCCCTGTAGGTAAAGACTGGCTAAGCAGAGTAAATATAGAATAATCCTGGTGTGGTCCAAGGAACTGGACCACACAGCAGGGAAAACCCAGCAGGAGATGAGGAAGGTGCCATCCACAACATAGCTGTGAACACAGCTCCTGCTCCCATGTGGACTCCAGCACACCTACACAGAGAGAGCAGACACTCACTGCAGGTGCTGACTGACACTGCAGCCTGAAGAGCCTTTACATATGATCATCCTTGATGGCTGTTACAAGTTTTATTAATTTTAAAAGCTTTCTGATCTCTTCCAGTTAAGCTTTAATTACTGTTCTTCATCTGCAGCCCCTAGGAAGATCAAAACCAGTTTAGAGGAAGAGGCTTTTTATTCCTTACCAACCCTGCCCCCTGTCTTCACTGGGGATTATATTCCTTCCCTCTGCACATCCATGAGATCATTAAGTATAAAGCAGCAGTCAGACAGCAACATCTATACAACAGTATTCCCACTGCCTGTGGCAGGATGCCAGACAGTAAATATGACTTTAAGGCTGTGCAGTTGGTCTTTTGAGCTTTTACAGTTTCTAGCTGGAGGGGGAAAAAGAAAGAAAAGAGACCAGCTGGTGCAGTTACTCTTGCTTTCAATTGCCAGTTATGCAACAGGCAGATACATGGATGCGTTTTGTACCCTTCTGAGTTGGTGTGAAGGCCACTGCTATCTTCATCTCACAATAGCAAGTGGCTAAAAGATGGCACAGGTTGGGGAACTCACCGGTTGCTTTGTTTGAAATGCAGAATTGCTTTTAAAGGGTCAAGTTTCTTCCATCTGTCCCCAGTGGCTCTGAAATTTGACTTTTTCTTTGCACCTTCTTACTACCACTTATACATTTGTCAGCTCAACAGAAGCTGTCTGCAGCTGAGCTGTGTTGTAGCTAACCAAGAGCCACGTGTGAGAACCTGTTCATGCACAACATGATGGTTACTCCTGTGTGTGCTGGACATGGGCTGATATTTGGCTTGCTGGACTGATCTGCTGAGCTGAGCTTCAGCTTTGGCTGTGGTGTTTAAAGCCTGAGGACTAAAAACTAAATCTAACAACTTCCCAAATTCCTAAACAAACCACTTGCTGTCCAAGGGGCTGGAGACCCAAGATGCTGCACTTCAGACATGAAGGGGTCCATGCTGGAGGATCCATCACCCCTCCTTCATTAGATTTTACTTGGAAAGTAAAATGCTAACAGCAAGGCACTTACTCTCAAGCATGCTTTCTACAGTGGCTTGTCTGGGATTCAGAAACCTTTTACTCTGTCCTCCAGCTGCTCTAAGATCTCTTGACAAGGAGCCCCAACTCTTCTCCAGGTATCACCTCAGTCCAGCAACTGCAATAAAAAGAAAAACAAACAAGCTGAGAAGTGTTCTGAGCAAACGTGGGGAAATATTTTTGCAGTAAAGTCTAAGCAGTTTTGCAGAGCTCTTCTCAAGTGCATTTACTGAAATTTCCCCAGAGCCTTCCTAATGTAAGTACTGTTGGAAAGATCCTAACTAAGAGAAACAGCTCCTGCTGACTGATAGTCCAGAGCTTTATTAGTGGAGATCAAAGAGAATAAAACAATTACTGTAATTTCCAAGGAATGGTTTTTCCAGCGGCACGGAGATGAAGGCTGTGAAAATGGGCCTGTGTGTGTTTAAGTAATGGGTAGGCATTCTGGTCTTTAATTTTTTGCTGGCAGAGGGAATCGCCTCCTATTCTGGGATATGCTAATAGCAAGTAAGAAGCAACTTTTTGGCTTCCATGGAGTGCTCACAGTCCTAGAGCTCTGTGCATGTGTGTGTGAAAACTGTAATGCAGGACACAAACTGCAGCCCAGCAGTGAGACCTGGATACCTTACAGTCCAGTGGATGACAGGACACCCTCACATGTCCCTGGATCAGGCCTGATACAATCTTGTGCTCACTCTTGGAGTCCCAAGAGACAAATTCTAATGAATCAAATGCTGCCACTGTTGCATTTGCAGGGGAGCATCCCCAGCATGGGTGGGAGAGCTGTGGCTCTGCATGATGTGGAAATCAGGTGCATTACCCTCCATAGACGCACAGGGGATGATCGCCAGACTTGCCCTGCTCTTGCTTCAGAGTCTGCAATGACCCTGCTCTGTGCATGGCAGCTTCTCTCCAGCAAAACAATTGTCCTTTATCCTATTACATCATAACATATGATTTAGAGATGATTCATCCCTTTTATTTGAGCCTGGACTTGGCTATTATTCTGCATTTCAGCCAAATATTATTAGGAATGTTGATGTGTCTACGCAAGGCCACTTTCTGCAAAATTAATCTAAGAACTCTTAAAATGAATGAGCATATATCAAAGATTTCTTTGGAACACAAATAACTTAATTTGGTTTATCTTAATGCATTTTGGCAACAAATCACAACAAACCTAGGAAAGGTCTCTGTTATTCTGTCCACAGAGAAGTACATGCAGCTGAATGAATCCACTTGAAAGTCCAGCCTTCAGTTAGTCCAGGTTAATTTTCTCATGTAAACAAGCCCTAAGTTAAAAGACGAACAGTGATGTTCTCCAGTTTGAAATCTGCAGATATGGGAGGCTGCACATTGTCTTTACAGAACAGGGTATGTCCAAGCATCGGGGGCTGTCTCCAGACTCTCAGTTCTACTTCACTCATTTCAGAGCAGCTTAAAGCCAAGAACAGCATCCAGGCTGGCAGGTCTGTCATGCAGAAAGCTTTCTGTGACTTCAGGTGTTGAAAATCATGAGTGTTAAGAGCTGATGAGGGAAAGTGGCACTGCCTGGAGATAACTGCATGTGATCCGAAGAAGACATGAAGCAGGAAATCTCCTATCTCTGTGGGAGCCCTACAAACAAGCTTACAGCTCCAAAATCTTCCTCTTGCCTTAGGAGAGGAATAAATGGACTGTACAAGTAACTAGGGTTTCCTGAAGAGACACTGGTGTGAGGACAGAGGCAAAGCAGACCACTCACTGGGAGGTGGGCAGCATCACATCCCAGGTTTGGAAATGGAGGGGGCATATGTGAGACAGCATACTCCCCGTGGATGTCCATTACATTGCTCAGTCTATTACAAGAGCAATATTAAGAAGATTAAACAAATCTGACTAAAGGAGAAGAGCAAATTCACTGCTAATGAGGGGAAAAATCTGCCAGAGCCTCTTGCCACAAAATGAGTCCTCGTGTATAGTTACGGCCCAGGGAAAAGTGTTCATTTGGCACATGTCCACTCACCTGAGAGAATCTTACAACACCCTGGCCAGAAGCTCATATTTGCTGAAAGAGTGAAGGTGCCTCAGAGAGCTGCTGCTGCCCAAACCAGCAAATGAATGGACTCCGGGACATGGACCTGGCAGGGCAGAAGATGCTCTTCATCCAGGTAAAGAGCCTTTAGTGTTACAAAGGATACAAACATCTTAAGATATCACCTATGTACTCTAAAATAATGGGAGAGATTGAGCTATTTAAGAAGAGGGAAAACTTTTCTATCATGATGTTTTTTCACTTAAATCTTTGCACAGTTTGGAAGCAACGATTTGCATGGAAGGTGCTGAACAAATGTAATTTTTACAGAACAAAGAGAAAAGAAGTATAATTTATCTTAACGGATGGTTACCTAAAAATATCAGTGCCCTTTATCAATAAGCAAAGATCTCAAAATCATGTACAATCTTTTCTTAAGAACTTAAGGTTTTTTTCTGTTTTGTTTGCAATTACATTTTCATTTCCCTTGTATTAACACTTAAAGAGTTGTTCTGGTGCAGTTTTATGTAGGTACAAGAGTCTCTCTCAACCATTTCCAGACAGAATATTCATTATTTAGTTGAACGAAGTCAAAAACAAAACCACCCCACCATGGCCAGGGCCACACAGCAATGCAGTAACTCAGCTGGGAGCAGATCCAAGCTGTGGCTCTCAGTCTCTGCTCATTCCTAGGGCAGACTCTTCCGTTGAAGGCAAAAGGGGAAATGAAAGTGATTGTAGGACACTCTCCAGGGCACAATCACAAGCTAAATAGGCTTTGTTTACGTAGACAGCTTTCTAAAAGTCAAACCATTGATAATGGGGAATCTTAATATCAGGCTGTTGTCTGGGATAACCACAGTGGACTCACTGGGGACTGCTCTTGGAGGGCGTACAGCACATTGTATTTACACTCATACTCCAGCAGTCAAGATCAGAAGCAGCTTTGGACTCAGTCCTAGGAAATGAGCCAGGTATGATAAATAAGATATATTCTGGGGAATATGTAGGGCCAGTGAATTACAGAGACAGGCTTGGTATCAGGGCTGTCTTGCCTTTCACCGTTCCCACTGGGAACATAGCCCAGTGTCATCTAGATGGCTTTGTAAATGTTAAAGGAGAACAGTGGCCTCCTCAGAGCATCCAAGACTCGGCCCTTCTCCTCTGCCACCGACAGTAGCTTCCCAAGCTGCCAAGCCAACTCAAGACCAGGCTGACTGGGCGTCATTAGCAGACAGAGAGAGGCAAATAGCATCATTCTGGGTTAGCTCATACACGCATGACTTGTGGTTTAAAAAGAGACCTTGAGCTTTGCTGAACCCAATGTACTCGTCTTTAATTTTCACTTTCCCAGCAGAGATACACCCACATTCCTCCAAAGAATTACAGTTACTTTGGGCCAGGCATTTGTTGAATAACTTCATTTCTCATTGCCCCTGTTTTAAAGCATCTGAGATAATAAGCTGGTCTGGAAACACATCATTTTTTGGTTGCTTTTTCCTCGGGGAACATGATATTATTAATGTTTTGTCCTAAGTATCTGGAAGTTATGGAAAATGTTCACTGTCTCTGCATTCAAGGCTTCTAGAACCAACGTTTTATCACCCAAAACAATGTGTCAGAAAGTCAACTGCTGGTGTTAGCCAGAAATGAGGGAGCAGAGACAAGTGCTGGCAATTCAAGAGACCAAACAGACATCAAGAATAATAAGAGAAAGATATTATGAAGGAATGATTCATAAGAAAAGAAATAAGCTGATAGCCTGATGCTGCTAAGTAAATATTTACCAACGAGTAATAGCTTTGCAGGAGATCTGTTAATGTCAAATTTGCTAATAAGAAGAAGAGAGATGCATTATGAATATTGCTCAGTTACACAGTTGAGAAAGTTCCTTCTAGACAAGGACATTCCTTGTCCATTTTCCTTGCAGTTTATGGAGATAAACTCAATGGCTGAGAACAGAATCTTAGAAGAGAAACACTCTCCAGAAATTTTAAGTTGTTGCCTTTAAACCCAAACCACTCATCTATTTTAACTGTGTATTGAACTTTCTCACCTGCCAGACAATGGTCTGACGGAGCTGGAGCCTGGCCACCCAAATACAATCAGCCACCCACAAAAGAGAGGGGGGAAAGAAAGCTTTTAGTGCTGATCGCTCAAAAACCTGATATAAATGTCATTTTATTACAGTCCTTCCACTTAGAGACTCTGAAAGTCCTGCCCTATCCCTGTGAATTTTCATACTTAATACCTCTGAGCAAGTGAAATGCACTCTGTAGGAATAGGTCAGTAATTCTCAGCTTCCTAAAGGGAAATCTGGTTTGTAGATTTTTTTTTCTATGTGCTTAAGAAAATGACTTTCAGACTCCTCTTCATATTCACATTCAGGCTTTTAATTTCTAATTCCCCATTATTCATCTCTCTGCCTGGACCTGGCTCTCCTGAGAACATTTAAGGGATTCATCTTCCACACTTGGAAATTTAATGGGCCTTCAATTTTATTTTCAGAAAAGTAGAATAAAAGTAAAGGGTTGGAAGGGTTGAACTGTGCAGGGTCACTGTTCTGTTAGTCTGAGTCTTGATTTCTGGCAAAAGCACTGGCCATAACCTGAAACAGAGATTATTTGTGCAGATATTTTCCCCACTGTGTCCTGGCCATCATGGCCTGAGTCATGCTTTTGTGTGACCCCAAGGGCTCGCTTGCTGTCCCCTTTCTCAGCTCCCCCCTGCTCAGGGCTGCCCCTTCTCACAGGCTTCAAGCACTGAACATTTCTGATAAGAAATAACATCTCAGTGAAGTGTGGCAGCTCAGCAAAAGCCACTTCCCAGTGACTCACTGCAAGGTGCTGCAGGAGGGGAGAACTTGCACGCTTCAGATTATCAGCTTTCTCTCCTGCTAATTCCCTGACATGAAGTGAAATTCTCAGACCATACTGTGCTTTTGATTAGCTCTGCCAGAGATACGGAAAGCAGCAACATGTTCAGACTCTGACAGCAGATCCCTGCAGCAAGAGTGGTTCTGCCTCTAGTAATGAAATTTGGCTTGAGCCCTGCCCCAGTATGTGTGCTCTCTACCTTCAGGACTTAAAACCTCCAAAAGTCCAACCTGAAGCTTTCACCACTTTCCTTGATGACCTTCCCACGGCTTAACATAGCCTTGCTGCCCACACAGGAGCTGAGAGTGCTTGGAAAGCCCAGGACATGGCCTGGTTTGCCCTTGGTCAGAGCAGAGACTGCTTTGGGGGTGCTTTTCAGGAGAAATACTCAGCCCTGCAATGGAAAATCCTTTTCAGGACTATTATGAGCTGAAATTCCCACCTACCTAAGTCACTACTTTTGAAGACTTTGTTCTTCATCCCCCAGTCTGAAGATAACATGAAAAGCACAGAATGCAACCTCAGCTCAAGCATAAAATGGAAATGAAACAGTTTTCTACTTGCATTTGCAAAGACCTTCAGGCTCAGCCTTTTATATGCTTTACATATCTGCAATTTAATATCTTGACTGTTTTACCTATCATTGTTTTACTATTGGAGCCTGAGAGGATCACACTACGGAGCAGTCGAGGAGATGACCACACTCACCTTTGAAGGGACTCTGAAGGAAATACCGAAAGACCCAAGAGGGAAATTATTTAGGTAGAAAACAAAGACATCTCCTAATTTATGCAATTATTTATGTAGAATTTATACCAATGTCTCCCATGCTGTTGACAGACTCTAGCCATCCATCATACTTCTCAGGCACTGCCTGGCTGCATGGAGCTCATAAGGGGGGTGGATGGCTGTGACGGGGCTCCGTGCCAAAACAAGGATCTTTCCAGGATATCTCAGTGCAGGATCAAGGCCCTGGTTTGCACCAGACAAAACTCTCAACAGGCCTGAGCTTGTTCAAACAAAATCCCTGCTTTCTGCTTTGCCTGCAGATGTACGTTTTGGCTGCAGAAAGAGAATGAAGCTGAAAGGGAGACTTTGTTTTTCAACTACAAAGTTGGAAAAAGCCGGGAAAACGAAGCTAACTGAAACGGATGGCCCATGTTCCAAACCACAGCAAACCTCTGGGCTCCACGCAGAGAAAGCAGCGTCCTTGGGTGATAAATTGATTGTTTTCCTCTTAGCTGTGGAATTTATTAGTGCTGTAAAGCTGCTGCCCATGCTGAGGAGTCCTGTTATTCTCTTGAACCGAGAGAATAATAAAAGGCTTCTCTGGAAATTCTTTACATCTCTGTTTTAAACAGATGGCTGCTGAACTTCATAAGGTCAGCAGTGCACTGGCTGATTATTACCACGTGGCTCCTTTAAGCAGAATAAATTAGGAAAAGTGAAAAAGAAAACATCAAAAAGACAGTCCAAGACTTGCTTTCCAAGCAGAAGAGCTTGATGCAGCCACACATGGGTTTCAATTTTGAAGAATCACAGGACACATGTCCCTTACTGACAGCAATTGTTGGAAAGCAGAACTAAATGTATGACTAGTTCAAGTTTTTAGTTCAAAACCAAAAAGTTCAAGTACATTTAGTTCAAAATGTATTGTTCAAGCGGGTCTAGGAGACAGAGTACTGATATCCTTCAAATGGGAGGGCAATTTGGTGAAGAAGAATCAAACTCAAAAGACTTCCTCATGATTCAGTGCGGTGCTCCACCAACGGACCCCACACTCACATGCTGGTGTTTGATTTGGGATGAAGGCATCCTAGAAAACGAGTCACCAAGATGTTTGGATGTGCATAAGGGAATCTAATAAGACAAAAGCGTATCAAAAGAAAACAGCTATGTGGAATTTGAAAGTCAAAAGCTGAGAAGGTTTTAGAGAATATCCTGTCTTGCTATAAGCATGAGATGGAGATTTCTGCTGGTAAATGTCAGTGCAATTTCATTTACCTACTAGAACTAAACCAGCTTATTCCAGTGAAGGCCTGAACAACCAGACTGCTTTCTCAAACAATGCAAGAGCTATCTCTGCCTATGCCTACACAGGAGTTGCCAGCAGCAGGAAGGTGCCTGGCAGTCCTGGGCAAGGCCAGTATCGGGCTTGTTTCAGCAGCTCAGTGCTTGTGTTGCCAAGCCAGACCCTGACCAGGCACTCAGCAGCTCCTGCTTTCAGTCCTTCTGCCTGGCAACACACAGCAGGCAGCTCCTCACCAAAACAAGTCCTACTACAGCCCAGCTTTGCATCAACACTGGCTGGAGAGGAAAGGAGAGGAGCCCGTATTTTAATTAACTATTCTCAACCTCCAAACTACCACTATGATGTGCGTTATCAGCTTGACAACCCTGCTGTGCTGTAAGCAGGAACGTCCTCACTTTTCTCATTGTTGCACAGTCCTGGCTTACCACCACTAGGAAGATGGACACAAGGGGGTTGCAGAGGTGAGACATCTCTGCTTGCTGTCCCCCTCCTTTTCACCCAGTACTCATTGCTCTCCATTTGACTTAGGTCTCTTTACTCATGTCTGGCTTTAATCAAACCTGTCAGTACAAAGACAATGAACTTCTGAAAAGCTTCCAGTCCCTCCACTATAATTAAAATGATTTCTCTAATGCTGCCCCATCTAGATGGATTTCAGGAAGGATAAAGTGCAAACTCCCAGAGCTGCTGGAAAATGCAAATAAACAGAGCGTGGATCTGGCATAGAGAGCTGTCACTCAACCTGATCTCACCCGCTGGAAGAATCTAATCAAACACAGTATACCTCTAAGATCCAAGGCAGGGAAGTGAAGCTTTAAATGGTGTTTTCATCCATGCTGGAACAGCTCAATTTATGCTTTGTTTTGTCTGAGAAATAGCTACTTTTTAAAAAGAAATGCTACTGCTGCTACAAATAATTCATGTTATCTGAATCTATCGAATTTCAGGAGGGGGTGATGAGATTCAAAAGTGCAGACATTTCTAATCTCAGTGATATGAGACAATGTAACGACAACACCTATGTTCTCAGATAATCTTTGGTCTTAGTCTTTTGCTGAACAGTAGAGCTTCTGAGGCTAGCTTATGTTTATTTCTTCAGCTGAAATGTAACACTTTTCCCATATGTCAGTATTAAAACAAAAAATCTCACTTCTGAACTCTTCAGTGTTTTTATTGATGTGTTCTGTTGCTCTCAGGCAGGGACTGGGAGTACCAGACACTGCCTTATGTAAAATAATTGACTGTATTTTGTCTCATCTGAACTAATACACCACATTTCCTCCCTATCTATCATCTAGCTGAATGCACTGTGTTTTCTATCACCCTGCTAAGGTACTCATCACCAGGGTATGCAGCCAGCAGAGAAACAGTATAATGATGCTATATTAAATAAAGAAAATCAATGTTCTACTAAAACTGAGCCAACTTCTGACAAGTGGGTTGCCATGAGAATTTGGCCTTCTGTTTCAAGCAGAGGGCATTTCTGGAACAGCACTCCCAGCCCATGATATTCATAGGCTTTTCCTTGCAATGTCACATGGCTTGGGTAAGCCAGGGTTCATCTCTCATCTTCCCTCTCTGCCCCAGCCCTTCTTGCTGAGGATGACACAGCTCTTCTTGTCAACACCCAGTTTAAGCCCAAGATTTCTTGTCCTGGTCACTGTGGACATAGAGATGAGGTGTTGCATGCATGTGAGCCAAGAGAAGATATGGAAGCTGTGAGATCTGAGCCCTCCATCTAGTTTCTGGGCCTGTAATGGGTCAGACCTGGCCAGCCTTTGCCAGCAAGTTCACCTTAGTCAGAGTCTGGGTTAGAAGCTGCATTTCAGAAAGGCAGACCCTTTCAAGGGCTATTAAATGACTCAAGAAACTGAATCACTTGAACAGCAGCAAATATGACAAAAATGACATAAATTTTGTGAGTATCTGCCTGATTCATACAGGTAAGAAAAGCAAATCAGGATCATTGGCTGCAGTGGTTTTTCCATGTCAAACACTGCACAACTTTGGGTTGTTGGTGTGAATCTTTAAGGGATGGGAGTAGTCCAAACTGCAGGACTGGGGTCTGGGATCTGAAATGCAGTGAAAGCAACCCCTGGCTGCCTCACAGTCAATTCATCATGACAATGTCCATTGTGAACAAAAATGGGAGATCAATTTTGTAAGCAAGTCTGGCCTGAGAATGGACAGCTCAGGCCAATGCCCTTCTAATGTACCACAAAAACTTTAATGTACTATCACTCCATTTCAGCTAGGTTTTTTTCCCCTTATTGCAAAATGCTGAATGATGGTTAAATGCTAGATGGCATTTCCTGACTCTGTGACTGATTGCTTGCTTTTGTGCATGGCTGGTTATTTGTTAGCAGGGAGCACTTCAAAGACTAGCAGCCAGCCCAGGAAAGTGGTTCAGCCCTCTTTGCCCACCCCACTCTGTTAGCTGAGAGAGAGGAAACATCTTTTGGCACTTTACAACAGAGATATGAAAAGTGACTGCACTGCTTTTGATGCAGAGTCACCACATCTCCCTGACAGCAGCACATCCAGCTATTTTTCTCTGCAGAAAATGGGAGAGAGAGTGGGGAGGGAAAGGGGAGTAAATTATATTTATGCCTGGTGATCAGTCAGAGACCTGTTTGCAATACATCTCTTTATACCTGACCAAATACAGAAGGTTTATGATGTGCTTTCCCTTCTTAGCAAGGCTTCCCTACATCAAACATGAGAACAAAGCCCTTTCTTCCAAGAAAATCTACATCACATGGTTTTGTTGATCTTGTTTCCGATTTCTCTGCTGATGGGACAGTATTTGATTGGTCATTATGTTTGTTAATTCCAAGAAGACAGCCACGATAGAGCTGTGCTGTGCTGAGATTTTGTTCAGCTTAGAACAACAAAGAAGCTGGCTTCCTCCCTTCAGCAGGTCCCCATAGGGAACCCCCAAAGCATTAGCACAGCTTGAAAAGCACATTTTCAGAACACTCCATCATGCACTGGCCTTTGCTCAGAGGGATATTTGGATAGAAATGGGTCACATTTTCAAGCTTTTGATTGCCTTTATGAGAAGGAATACGTTAAAGGACCCAGACCTTCTTTAAAGAAAGTGTTTCCAGTACTTCTGTACTGTGGACAAGACACAAACATCCCAGCTGCTGGGGTATGAGAGGAAACCTTTCCTTTCTCCATGTGCAAGATCCGTAGTACTCCACTGAGCAGTTTGCAGTCTGTCCTACAAACAGCAGCATGGAATGATTTAGCTGCAACAAGAAGATTGGATCCAGGTGACAATATCGTGTTAGCCACTTATGCTAATCTAAAAAAATCAAACAAAATAAAGTAAGGAAGCAAAATGAAGCAGCAACAGCAGCAAGCCAAAAAGTTCACAAGGCACCTAACATAAATAGGAGCATTTGCTGTGAGAAGGGGAACCAGTTTCCTATAAAAAGGATTCTAGCCAAGATAAATCTTAATCTACTGCATGTCAAAAGATTTCAGCTAGAAAAAATTTCTGTTCTGTTCTTCCAGTATATTTTGTCATCTTGTGCTCTGGGAACATTTTGAATAGCTGTTAATAATTCATATGTTACAGAGGCATATTAAATCACTCAACAGGGAGAATGGCTTTGAAACACAGGGGTCCTAGGTCTGCCCTGGATAATGAAGGGAGCTTCTGAATCTGCCAGGTGCCAGTAGCTTTTATTTCTTGCAAGAATGTGATATGCAGCCTTTTAGGAGATGATGTGTCTGTGAACATTTGAAAGCATGCTTAGACTGACACAAAAAAAAAACCAAACAAAACATAGCCTGATGAAAATGCTCTCCAAAATCTGTCTGGTCCTTGGAAGTATTGACCAGTTGGGACCCCAAAACTGCTCCCTGAAGTAATCCTTGCACCAGATAAGAAGGACTTTTGTGCAAGGCTTTTGTGCAGTGTTTCCCTGTTGGAAAAGATGATCATTTACCAGTCACATTTAAGGCCTAGAACTCAGCTAAGTTTGCAGCCTTAGCCACTGACCCACCTTCAGAACCGCCTGGGTGACACTGAATGGGCTGTGATAAGACATCGCTAATAAAAGCTCTTTTGAAACCTTCAGAGAAAAATGCTGCTTAATAGCAAATCACTGCTGCCCTTATTTTGAAAAAATGTATTTTCCATACCAAGGACTTTCGCTCTGAATAGCTCAGCAGGGTTTTTCCTTACTTTACTTTAAAACTGCAAAATTTGCATAGATCATCATGCAGAGAAGGCCACAAGCAGAGGGAAGAGAAAGAAAGGTACAGGCTGGGGTTAACATAAGGAAAGGAACAGACAGGACAGTTACAGCTAGTGGGAAAATGCAAGAAAAAGGAGAGCAATGAAGTGTGAAAAGAAAGCAAAGGGTGTCATTTCTGAAACTTCTGCAATGCAAAGAGTATCATCTACTGCTGCTGTTTAAGTGGAGGGCCAATTATCATATTTGCAAAAGGGAAGGTGAAGGATTTCTTATCTCTGCTGGGATTGAATCTCCTTTTTCAACACTGTCCCTAAGAAAAAGAGCCTTTCCTGGGCACGTGCTATCAGCTGCAGCACAGGGTTGGTGGGCAGCAGCTTGCAGTCCATGCACAATGTATCTTTCCAATCCAAGCTCTCTATCAGGGACAAGCACTTGATCTTTCTAAAGAGGGCAAGACCCTGTTGGAAAAATTACCATTGACTTTCTGTGGATTTAAAGCAAACTCTAATAAAGCAAAGTGTCCCCTGGGTAAGTTTGTGCAGCGTGAACAGCACTTCTCAGCAGGCAGGGAGTCACTTCTCCATGCCGTGGTGTGCGTGCATTACCTACTGTGCTCACCTCGATACAGCTCAGACACTGCTCTCCTCCAGGAGCCGATCAGCCGGGATGACACCGAGCAAGCTCCAGCGCACATGGCTTTTTCTTCCTATTTTTACAATGAAACGACATTGAAGAGGATCTGCCGCAGTGTAAGGACGAGAGTGCCCCCTATTGTCACCGTGCTCTTCAACACCTTCCCTCCTTCCTCAAGAGCTCTGAACATACGCCTCTGCCTCGAACCCTTCCTTTAATTCCTTTATTGCTGCTCATCGATGGCATCCCCCAAAACTTAATGTAATTCAAGCACAAGCTACATTTCCCACGTGAAAATTCAGCAGGGGATGCCGCAGCAACTGGATTTCACGTGCACCCTATCTACGACAAGGCTAGAGTCACACAAATTGCCTTAAGCATGAACACTTTGGTATAAAAATGGAAGGAGGAGCGAAAATGTATTAAACTGAAGGCCCTAAGCCCAGGGGATGCCGCAGGCCTCGCCCCACACTCAGGAGCTCTCTAGATCCCCCTCTCCCCCCCAGAGGGGCGTGCAGTGCCACCTCCTCGCCTCCAGAGCTTGCTGGGTAGGAACCTGGCTGAAATCCTGTCAGGATCCTCTTCCATTTCCCAAACCAACACACCAGAAAGTGTTACCGCGCTCACGCGGCGGCTGAAAACGAAAAGTTCCCCGGCACAAAGGGGAACCAGCACGCAATGTGGAGACTTCAGCGTACCTTTGTTCTCACCAACACGGTCGCACGCGCGGATTATAAACATTGCGACATGCTCCAAGGCCCGTGACGGGGAAACCTCCCACCCCAAGCCCTGAGAGCGGCGACACTCCACACCAGAGACCGCCATAGCGCCGCCATGACACCACCAGCACCCCCTGCCCCGGTGACTCCCGATTGGGCATCCGGCTTGCCCCTATCCGACGCGCCCTCGGGGCGGATCCGCGCTCTGATTGGTGGATGGCGGTGTGCGGTAGCGGCGGGGGGGCGGGCTGTTCCTCCGCTGCCGCCTCGGGTTTCCCTCCGTATCGGGGGGACCCGCCTCCTCATTGGCTGCCGGCGTTGCCCCGGCGACGGCAGGACGCGGTGCGGCCCAGCGGAGTGCAGGGCCTGGCTCTGCGACAGGTGCCGGCGCCATGGCGCTGGCCAAGGCGCTGATGACCAAGGAGCCGGCGCCGCAGTCTGTGCCCGTGTCCGAGCTACCCAAGAAGGTGTGTGAGGTGGCCTTGAACACGGGGCCCGACTCTTCCAGCGGCCTGACCACGTCCGGCTTCCGTACTGCTAAGTACCTGACCCACGAGTGGCACCAGAACAACTCTGATCTGTACAACAAGGCCTTCGCCGGTTGCGAGGGAGGAGAGCGCAACCGGGCCGAGTCCAAGGAGCTGTCTGCTCATGCCGCTGCCACTACTCAGCGTTCCCAGCAGAACTCCACAGCCGCCCTAGGCCAGCGCCTGCCAGACATACACTTCTGGAAGTCTGAGCTCCAGAGGCAGATTGAGGACCTGGATGCTGAGACCGGCCTCCTGGCAGCCCAGAAGCTGCGGCTGGAAAGGGCTCTCGATGCCACCTCGGTGCCCTATGCCATTGCCACTGATAACCTGCAGTGTCGGGAGAGGAGACAACCCCCAGACCTGGTCAATGATGAGGTGGAACAAGAGTTGCTGAAGGTGAGCAGGATGTTAGGGGTTCTTGCAGCAGTCTCTTAGTGCTGCTCTACTCTAAAATGGTGAACAGCTTGGTCAGTATGTGATAAATGCAGGTATCTTCTGTCGATGCTGAGGCCTAGGATGGCCTGGACTCTGTCACTCCTAGGTTTAAGGATTGCTTAAAATCCTTCCTTTGTTTAAAAAGTATTTAAAATCACATGAGTATGACTACAGGAGATCAGATCCCCCCTCTCTCAGACTAGATACAAGCAAAATCAAAACAGAGGTTTCCTGAACCAAGATGGGCATCCTATTCTGGCATTAAACTTCTTCCAGTCTCACCTTACTCTCCTCATCTCCAGAGGTTACACTTTAAAAATGCAGTACCCAGTAAGCAGAGTACCCTTAGTAAGGACCAATGAAATGCCCTTTGGCTGTTCCCATGCTCAAGCTGTCCAAATCTGGCAGACTCTGCCATTACCTTTTCCTACTGAGGCTGATGTAGTCTTGCCAAGGTTCATGACGAGGTGGTGATCCAGCACTGTACAGCAGTGTCTCAACACAGACCATCATTTAAACATCCTGCACGATGTGGTTGTGTGACACCTACACAAGACAATAGTTCAAGGCAAGCAAAAGGCACAGACAATTGGTATTGCTGACAATGTGACTCCAACAAACCTGAGATTCTCCTGAAATTTGTTTTATCCTTTTCCTCCCGTAGAGGATGCTGTGCTTTAGCTGACAGTTATCTGTCACTGTGATCCAATACGGTGTGTAGATTGCCTTCAAAGCTGGTGTAATTATTGTGGCTGTCCATGTTACAGAGAACAGATTCCAGGGTCATTTTTCATTCTGGAATTACACCTATTTGGGTGTCCCATAAATAAAGGAATGATTATTTGCCTTCAGTCTCCAATTTTCTGTGAATGTTGATTGATGATGAGTTACTGATTAAACCAGCTGATTAATACTACTTGTTAGAAAAATATTGAAGAGACTTACATGGTTGATGGCATGATAGTGCTTAGCATGATAGCATTTAGCAGTATTTCAAATAGGAATGGTGTACAATTGCTGAATCTTAATCAATATTTAAAAGGTTGATCCTATCAAAAATATAAACATGAGAATTAGTGTATAGGATATTTCAGTGTGTGCATTGTTACAAGATTCAGGTTACAGGAAATAAATTCTTTTCATCAGCTGCTGATGTTTTAGGGAAATCATGGAATGTAAGATTTACTGAAAGATATCATTGCCTGGCAGGGTTTCTCTCCTGTATTTCTTTCCTCCTGATCTCAGGGAACAGTCTGTTTGTTGCTCAGAAGCGCATCTGCTGCTGCTGCTGCGGATTCTTCACCTGAAATTGGGATTGTGTGCCTGTGACGACAGACAGCCAACAGCCAAGTAGGATGTCATCAAAAAGGAATGATGTGAGCTCAGTTGAGGCGGGTGTGCCAGCAGCAGATGGACTCTGGAGAAATGAAGATTTTGTTGCCATGCCAATGACCTTTGCAGTGCAGAAGGAAGAGAAGTGCAGAATATCAGAGGAAATCCTTCCCATTTTCACAAAGGAATAGATTTTATGGCACAAACACTTGCAAATAGGTGTTAAAATGTGCCCTCTGTGGCTTTGCCAGCTCTTGAAGTTGCAGCAATACTCTTACCTCTTTCACTGCAAGAAAGCAGATTGTACTTTGTGTTTCTTACTCTCTCCAAAACTAATAATTCTTGACACTTAGTGCTGCTCTTCTATGAATTCTGACTGTTCACTGCACAGATTTCCAAGCTGATGGCCCAGTTCCCTGGTAGCAATGTGCTACAACCTTTGCTTATTTGGAGGAGTTATGCAAATTTTATTACTAAAGTACTGACATACCATTTCTGAATGTTGCTCACTTGCCCAGTCACTTTCTAATCTTAATTCTCCCAAGAAATTATAATGCAAGAGAGATCCAGCATAATTAATTCTCTTCCCATGCAAAAACTGAGGAAAAGAAGAACTAGTTTCCAAAAGTCAGCTGTGTTAGGAAACAGACGTTCCTCTCCTTGCAGTTTTAATTACACAGCTAATTGATATTCTAGAGCGTTTTCCTTCCTTTGAAATTCTTCTCCTACTAGCAGCCCAGGTCTGTGTTGGCATCATTCTCTGGTATCTTTGCTGTGTTCCTGCTGGCTCCAATGGGCAGACACAGAGGGAACCTGCAGCCAGGAGAAGAGCACATCTGGACAAGGGACTACCTTTCCCATCATCATGGAAAAGCTTTTCATAGCACAGAGGTTTTGTTCCCCCTGTCAGTTTTCTGCAGCAGTGAAAAAGATTTCCCAGTTCCCAGAGCATCCTGCTGAGACAACCACATTTCAGCAGCCCCTTGGCAGGTGACATTTGAAGAGACAACATCAAATGCACAGACACAAGCAGTTTTGAATCTCTGCATGTAATTGCACTTTCATTATCTCTTCAGTAGGAATCACTTCAGATGGCTCACAAAGATAACAGAGGTATTTCTGATGGAAGTTTTATGCGTCCAGATAACATTTGCAGGTTCCCTGTTTGGTTTTTTTTTGGCACACCACCTTTCTTTTAGGGAGTTTTGAGTCCAGTTCATCTGCTCTATTTCCTTTGCAGCATGGAATCACATTTAGATCACCTATTGTGATAAATACCACCACTAAGTAGCCACGGCTGGAATGAGAGATGAATGTATTTAAGTTAAAGCTCCTCACATGCATAGTAAAATCAGCTGTTACTCAGAAGTTCATTGACTCCACTTAACAGCATATTAATCTTTTTTTAATGGGGTTCTGGATAAGAAAAAGAAGCAGAAGGACACAATTGTTTCTTCAGTAAAGAAGGATCTTGATGACTAAAAAGAAGATAAAATCTCTCAAATAGAATAATTTTACTTTGCTGCTGCACTGGAAATAGCTGAATTTAAAAGCAGTCAAGGCATCAGTTTTGTATGAGGTTTTTGTCTTTCAAAAGCTATATGACATCTCTGAACCCCCTTTGCATCAGTTTAATGACAGTTTAGTAAGTTTATGTGCACACATTTAATTTTGAAAATGTAAGCGCTAGCAGAGGACTTGCCACGTGGTGGTGAACTGTCAATAAATCATGTTTCAGCTGCGTATGTACTGCATTTCAAGGTTATTTCCACTGTCCAGACTCATTAGCTGAGTGCCAGATATGACTGTGGAATAAGTGAATGTACTTACATTGACACCATTTTTCTGCCCTAGACTCAGAGTGTTGATTTGTTGTGTGTTTGCTTCAACAATGAAGTCAGCCCCAGCTATTCCCTCATGCCAAAGACAAAAGTTTCAGCCAAGATCCCGTCAGCTGTGTAAAATCAAAGTTTAAAAAGGTGGAGAAAGGATTCATATGTATGTATTCCTGCTAAGTGCAGTAATGGGGCAAGGAAGACAACGGAACACCATTTCCAAACACTTTGCCAAGGGAACCAGTGTACAACAGGACACTCCTGTACATAGACAGCTCAGTTAAGAGTGCAGAGCTTATTTTCAACATCTGAAATAATATAGAGACCAGCAGGAAAAGGGCCAGTGAAAGAGCTAGGATTTTGAAGATGGTACCTGCTTTTACTCCCAGTTGTAATGAAGAACAGTCTTCCTCTCACATGCTGTTTGGAGATCAGAAGCTGTTGAGATCTTGCTTGCTTTTATTTGCTGTGCTGATGTGTGGAACATCTGGTGTCACGTTGTTGCTGATGGATGGATGGATGCAGCAGGGTTTGAAATCAAGGGTGACTGCACAGCCTCTCCCACAGGGGTCTACAAGTTCCTCTTAGCTGCTCTCACACTGTATCTTGCTGGCCCTGGGTGCTGTATTTAGACATTGCTGATGTCTCCAACTCACTGATGGAAAAAAGGCTGCAAATGACCTGAGTTTGTAAATTCATGGAAGGCATAAACATCTGCTTTTAAATGTTTTCTTTGCACCATTAATTAGACACTTACAAAGTCATGAACTGGGATGGTTTTATCACAAGATTTGAGGAATATTCAACTTCTGCATCATAAACATTAAATACTGTAATAAAACCAATGGCTGGGAATATGCTGAACTATCAAATGTTCCCTCCCTGTTAACTGACAACCATTTATAATAATAGAGAGTTATTATTAGTGTTAACTGTGGAGAAGACATCTGAAAAGAAGCCAAGATCGCTTCAGATTTGACAGTATTTCATTTTAATAGACAGCACATGATGACATATATGGGAAAATAAGGAGAAGAAAAAGACATTTCAACCGCAAGTGTCAGTTAATGTTGTTCTTTGAACCAGAGATGCTGCTATCTTGTAGAACTCTTCCACTTGCTTTTCCTTTCAGTGCAGACTGGGCCTTCAGATTGATTGCCAGCACAATTCTGTGAATCCACCACAAAAAGGTCATCTCTTCTGCACTTGCTGAAACCCAGATCTGTCCTCAGGATTTCAGTGTGGAATCACCCACATGTTTATGGGTGGAATCACCCACATGTTTATGAGTGAAATCACCGAGTCTGAGAAAGCTGTGCTCCTGGCTGCAGGTTGTTGATGGAATTTAATCTGCAAAGAAGATGTGAGGGAGCAGACATGGCCTTTTAGAAGTCCTCTGCATGGTGTCTGAGGTTCCCAGCTCCTGCTCCTCTGCAGGTGGTGCTACCTGGCAGGAGTTAACTGCAGTGTGGACCTTCTCCCACGTTGATTCCATGAGCCAGCCGCAGCTACGGGTGGTCAACAGGCTGGATGTTTAGCATGTCTAACAGTACCGCTGGGATGGAGGATCTTCCTTTTCAACCTATTGCCACAGCAGCTCTCAGCCATACAACTTGAGTTTTATCTATTTTAAAAGTTAAGGTTTAGTAGATAAGCATTGAAAATTCATTATCATTTACGCCTGCTTATTCACTCTAACCAGTGTTGGGCTACCATTAATGATGAGATCTGTCTTTTCAGTTTTAAATGTCATATTTAAATGCATATCTCCTCAACAAGGAATCCATTTGTAAATTTTATTTTAGGTCATTCCACAAGAGAATTCTTCTTTACTGCATTATTTCACTCTTTCCATGTGAGAGACCTTAACTGCTAAAGGAAAGCTTTTCTTAGTTGAAATTACCCATAGGAAACTGGTGGTCTTTTTATTTACATCCAACACAAAATAGTATCAATTACTGTAAATGTAATTTCGAGTGCTGGGTCTTCCCAGCCCTTTAAAATCCTGGGAATTTTTACTTTGACAACTCATCCATTGTAATACTTCCTCCCTGCAGGAAGTGAGGTTTAGTGTTCTCATAGTTTGTAAAATGATACCTTCAGCTATGTATTCATTTTGATTTTGCCCTTTTTCCATCCTTAAAAATAATATTTTCTTTCCGATCATGATTATCATCCTTTTCCATTTGGAAATAAAATGATCTTTTTTATGGTCCCTGTTGGTTTCTTATGATGGAGAAACTGACGCTGCAGGGACATACATACTCATTTATTTGTCAAAACCAATGCAAAGGTGAATGAGTGCCAGCAGTGTTCTGGGAATAAAGTTTATTAGTAAGGATATACTCCCGTAGCTGTCACTGGATGACTATTGTTGATGTAAACCAGCAAAATTAATGAGGAGGTTTTCATGTACAAAAGCTCTTTTTAATATTTGAGCCTTGAATATTAAATAATAACAAAGAAAATGCTTGCTGGACTGTGTTTTATATAATACTATGTAATCACCAGGTCAGTAAAGTCACTTAGAGCACTGCTAATCCCTAAAGCAGCATTATTGCAGTCAAAAATGAGAACCTGGTATTTTTGTCAATAAGAGAGCATTAGAAAGTGTCATCTTTTTTGGTTTAATCATGTTTGTGTTAGAGTAAGCATTCTTGCTAAAACCAGCTTGAGCTGAAACTGCAGACATTGGCTCTATTATCAAAGTGAGGCAAAACTTCATGTCTTGCAGCTGAGAGGAAATCAGCCCCTCAGTCAACATTGCATATTTGAGATAACTGCAGTCCTTTGATACTGTCCATCACCAGGAGCAAAATGAGTTCTGGAATAAATAGATCTAATAAAAGAAGTAAAGCTCTGAGTGTCGTTTGGCCTATATTATGACAGCTTTCCTACACCTGCTGCAATAGGTCTTTAAATCATAGAGTAATAACTTCTGGTTCTAGTGAATACAAAGCATTTGAAGGAGGCAGGCCAACAAGATGCTGATACTTTATGTTAAATAACACCTTATCACCAGTCAAAGTGTACTTCTGGAGAGCCGCAGGATGGTGGGAAGCCTCTCCCTTGCATTCAGATAAAACATTTCCAACAAGACAAGGCAGCTCTAAAGGTACCTGCAAGGACTCAGCCGGTTCTGGAAGCCAGTGTCTTGGCAGAAAAGCTGATGTGCTGTTGCCTTGTTTTTCCCTACTTCAAGGCTGTGCAAGTCATTCAGATACTCTGTTTAATCTCATAGAACATAGGCATTTTTATAGAATATGCAATATGAAAATAATGAATCCCCAGGCTTTAGAGGTGTTCCAAGTATTGCTGATGCCTTAGATTTACCACTGAGTTAACCTCAGCATCTGCTAACTCCTTGGAAAATCATGTCTTCCAATAATAGGATGAGTAATGAGCGGAAGAGTTACGTGTTTATCCACAGCCATTGAAATCGGGTTGCTCTGCAGGATAGTATGTTCTGCTCTAGATATCACAGAAGTCTCAATGTTTTTGTTTAGGAAGCTGAGCTTATCAGAAATATTCAGGAGCTTTTGAAAAGAACTTTGTCGCAAGCTGCTAACCAGATGCGGTAAGCCAGTTTTCATGATACCATTGTAGCTAACTTATATAGCCAAATCTATAGGGGTAAAGTGCCCAGTGGATAAAGATCATACCAGAGCCAGGCTTGTGAGCTGTGTGAATTCCATTTAAACCTGAAAAGAGGTACTCGGTGATGAAGGTGCAGGATTTCCAAGTGGGGTAAGGTAGGAGGAGTTGTGCCCTAAAGCCCTGCTTTAGATTTTCAGTCCTGATTTCCAGTGTGTGTATTGATCTCTCTAATTCTCCAACACTAAACTTCAGTGCAATGAAAGTATTATCTGGATATCATTCTACCTTGTTCACTGTGTGATGTATTTGTAGTATAGGCTCTTTTAAAATAGTGTTTATCTGATCAAAGGACCTTTCCAAGATGAGTGTTTTGCCACCAGATGTCACTGTGAACTTCAAATATGAACCTTCATTCTACCTTCTGTATCACTGCTGATGTTCTTTGCATTTCAAAAGGAGTATTTGCTTTTAATTTGTAACAAACCCTTTGGAAAGATGTTACTTGAATCCTCAGGTGCATCGATATGAAAGAGTCCACTGCTGTAAGCCTTTGTATTTTAGGTTTTATTCTTTATAATTTGTGCTATTTACCAGATACAGCGACATATATTTAGAAAGAATGTTTATAAACACAAAATAATTTAAAGTAGTTCTATCAAGTAGAGTATGAGAAGAGTCTATTAAGTTTAGGCTTTGCTTTTTATAATTGTTTTAAGATAATTTTAGTACCATCGTTTACTGCCAGCGATCGGCAGAGTCTTTGTCATTCCTTATGTTAGAGTGCCATCTGGTGTTAACAGGTGATCACGACCCCCTGCCTTCTGTAATCTGAAGTCATTCTAATTAATTGGGCGACCTGTGACTCATTTAATTGGCAAAAAAGGAGCGGTTTTAACTCTGAACATCATTGTACTTCTCTCTTCCAAGGACAATAACACTGCCTGCATGCTTCAGTCTTTGAAAGGCTGGATAGAAGCGCTCACAGAATAATAAAAGGTCACTTTTTGGAGGTCTTAAATTTGACTCATGCTGAAGTAAGAGAAAGAGAAGGATGGGTCTTCCACTAGCACTACCTGATGTCTTATTATGGGAGGAGTGTTCTGTTGGGCAAACCTACCTATTCTTCCCATAGTAACTGCAGCCATAACCAGTACTGAAAACATCCTGTGTTTTAGGATTGCTATGTAAAATCCAGTGTCCAACAACTCCTTTGTCTCTGGGCATAAGAGCTCTAAGCCTTCAGTAGGCACAGAACAGTACTGAAGGTCTAGGGTAGTGATTAGCACATCAGGCTTACTGTCCTTCCAGCAGATAGTTGTGGGAGAGAAGGTTTGGTTAAGATTTTCCATACAGAAAGGAAAGTCTATGTTCTCATTGCCCCTGAAAGACGAAGGCTCAGAACCTCTGTTCACAAAAGCTTTGTTAATTGTATGTTTTCCATTAACAGTGTGTAATAATAATGACTTTTCAGGTTAAATCGAGATCATAAAGAGATTTGTGAGATGGACTGGTCAGACAAAGTTGAGACGTACAACATTGATGATAAATGTGGAAGATACAGTAACGAGAGCACCAACATCCAGTTCCACCCTAGTTCAGTGAAGTATGAAGAGAGGTGAGTGCTTGCTGTTGTTAACCTCTGGTAAGCTACAACACATTCTTTATGTCAGTGAAAGCTGTCCTGCTGGTCTGAATTAAAGGTGTGATTGCTGCTTCTTTGGACGTACAATGTCATAGCTTTAAAATAGCTATGTGGATTGTAAAGGTTCTGCTACCATGTCAGCATGGTGTGCCACTGATGGCCAAGTTGTTTCACTATATGCAAACTGAGCTTGTAAAAGTTTTTCGTGGAAATAATGGGCTTTATACTATTAAAGGCTGATCTAAATCCTATTGAGACATATTGTTTGACATCAGCAGGGATGCCATTCTCTCGGGAAAGACAAATGCTTCCAGAAACAGAGAGTATTACTATTACCATAAATCCTGCTGCTTCCCCTTGCTCTATTAGGCAGTGTTCATATGATGCAGTGTTCCAGGCGCTATGTATTTCCTCCTGCTGCTCAAAATGGTGAAGTATAACCAGAGATCTTGTTTCTTTTTGTTTCGAAGTAGGCACAGCCTGTAAAGCTTAAATACATTCATGGGTTTATTTGTTGGTGACTTAATGCTTGTGCTTGCACAAAAAAATATGTGTATACCTTCTTTACCTTAGTAGTATCTAAAGATGGAAGAAATTTGGATGATTTTGTGTATTACTTCCTCTGAAACCACAAAATGAATGAGAGTTTACTCATTTTATAAAGGATTAGCTGTCTTCCTTCATGATAAGTCTGGGCTGCATGTAGCAGTGAAAACAAATAGAGGTTGACAACACTTACACAGGAAGAGAACCAGCTTCAGATTGTCTTCTTGAGTGCAACTTGAACAAAACAGCAAGGTTCCTATTTGTTTACTATGTACCTCTTCTTCCAGTGCCTCAACACCAGAGACATGGGCCAAGTTCACTCATGACAACATCTACAGGGCAGAAAGAGAAAAAATGGCTTCCATCAATCTCCGTGCCTTGATTGACAGTATCCTTCATGATGTATCTGAGGACTTGAGGAGACAATGTGCTGCTGTGAATGAGGCTTTTGTCAGGCGCTGTGAGGAGCTGGATGATGCAAAACACAACCTAGAGCATCATTTGAAGAACGTAAGTGCTGTTTTTTGAATGCTGGCTACAGGCATAAAAATCTCTTTTGAGAAGATCACAGTAGATTTGTCCTCCAGAAGAAAATGTAGTCCACATCAAGTGTCAAACACTATCTTGTGTCAGCTTACTATCCAATAAGTCTGATCGTGGCTCCAGTTCGGCCTTTTGCTATCTGTTGTGCTTCTCTAAATGAGAGATGGATGTAAATCTGAAGAAAGTCAAAGAGAAGTTCTCAATCTCCTTCAAAATCACTTCAATTTTTCTTGGATAATTTACAATTAAAAGCAATTTATGGAGGTAGGATGTGTTGTCATCCCATGTGAGACATAAAAGAGGTTTTGAACAGGCTGCAGAGGATTTTCTGCTGCTTTTTAGAAAGATCAGATTCTCATTTTGGTTGTAGAAATATAGAGGTCAAAACCACCTTTGTGCTTCTATTTCTTCCCTATTCTGGCAAAACAGGAGGTCAAAACTATAACTGATTCACTAGGACCATGAACAGATGGATAAAGCATACTCAGAGACAATGTGTATCTGTTTTTAAACAGTTCTTTTTCTTGGGTGTCCTCTTAGGTGCTTAGGGAGATTGGGGATCAAGAAGCAAACATTGCTGCTCTCAAAAAAGCCATCAAAGACAAAGAAGCCCCAATGAAAGTTGCTCAAACAAGGCTGTATGACAGATCTTTTAGACCTAACGTAGAGCTCTGCAGAGACGAAGCGCAGTTCAGGTAAAAACTATTAAACAAGTCCTCCAAGGTGTCCATTCTATCCAGAAGTAACGTTAGACAGGTTTTGCAGCTTTTACTGGCAACACGTGGTCTTTAGCTTTTATTACTAGGTTTGATTCTGATATAAGTCAGAAATAACTCAATTGACTGAAATCACTGTGAGGAAAATATCACTTTAACTTAATTTATAGACAAAGGGAAAATCTATAGATTCAATTCTGCTTTTTGTCTCAACACTTTCTTCTCTGAACTGTGTGGTTTCTTTCTGGTTTAGATGATCCAAAGAAACTGTACAGCACGTGGATCACTTGCAACCCTGTTGCTCTTAGCAAAAGTCACCACAAGGTGGACTATGTACCAAATGAATTATGCTTCAAATGCTGAGAATATAAATGAGCTGCAGCATACTCATAGTCTGAGACAAGTCCTCCTTACTACAAAGCATTGGGCTGGTGGCATTTGATTTCCAGTAATAATCTGTTTTAAAACTGGAGGTCAACAAATCCTTTCAAATTGAAGGTCTGAATGTCACATTTGTCAGTTTTGATCTCATTACAGGCTTTGTAATTGATTCTCCTCCTTCACATTTTCCTACCCTTAGGAAAAGTGGAGAATCAGCTTTTGCAGGCTTATAATATCCTTGTAGCAAAGAAGCCTACCATTCAAAGCTGATATGGTGTGCTTAATACAGTGAGAAAAAAAGTTATAGTTAATCCAGGTGCTTTGTACCATCTCAGACACACTTACTTAAGGTCCTGATTCAGCAACCCATCCATGCACAAGCTTTTCAGTATGTATGTTTCCTTCAGTGGGATTTAAGGACACAGGAAAGTGCTTTGCTGAATGGGCATGTGTTTATTTGCCAGGCTTACGCTATTTGTAGTTGCTCAGTTTGCCCAGAACACAGGGATCTTGTTTTCCCAGGAAGTAAATATGTGCCTTCTTTGGAGCAGATTGCAGTAAAGCATGTAACCCACACTGACTTGCAGTTGAAGCGATGTGCTGCTTTAAAATGGGTTGCTGCTTTTTAGAAAATGAAGTTCTACTGCTTCTTTAAAAGCTTATCTGCTTTTAAAAACTGTTTTCTGATCTCTGGCACAAGTATCATCTGTAATCCTTGGGTTTTATACCAGTGAACGGGCACCAAAACCCAGGCGTAACAAAATGCTGATCCAGTCAAACTGGGTGACTTATCTGACAATTTTTGTCCCGTAATTCTTAGTACAAGTGTTCTACATAGTGGGAGAAGGTGAGGATGGATAGTTTCACTGTGCTTAGTGACAAAAGACATTCTTGGTACATTCGGAATCACGGGGTACTTCTACACAGAAGCTGTGAAAGTGAACACTGCTTTTGACCAAGTATATAAGACCTCTCTGAGCTCCTTTGTTGTTGGGTATTATGATTCCATAGCTGTTGCTCTTTATTTCCCCTACAGTTCTATCCTCTTTTAAACACCAGCTGGCTTCTGCTCTTTTTTTCACTACTTACTGTAATTCTGTGCAGGTTGATCAGTGAAGTTGAAGAACTAACGGAGACCATTGAATCCCTGAAGCAAAAACTACTGGAATCTGAACAGTCTCTGAAAACCCTGGAAGACACACGGATGGATTTAGAAAAAGAAATAGCTGTGAAAAGAAACAGTATTTTTATTGACAGGCAGAAGTGCATGGCCCACCGCATGCACTACCCTGTTGTTCTTAAATTAGCGGGTTACTAGGAGTAGTGGCTGTACTAAATATGCAAAGTTTGGAAGAAAAATGGAGTCTAAAATCTTTCATATAAAATATATGAATAATATTATACACAAAAGTACTGTATTCACTGAGCTTTGAGTCTTTACTTTAAAAGCTCTATAAAACCTTGCCTGTAGAAGTATAGTGAGTTTAAAACACAGCTTAAAGGCAATTCATTACATTCAGAATGGCTCTATGTCATATATGCATCATTTGCATGGTCTGTGATATTTGGGGGTTTCACCTTAATGAGTGAGTAAGTTGAGTGAATCTTTCTTGGGAATAATAATAATATACATAGATGTAGATATAACATTGATAGCTTGCTAGGCAGCCTGAAATGAGAGCAATAAAACTGCTTGCCTGACAGAAGATCACATGCTCAGCACGGAAACATGATAGACTTTTAAGCTGCTCAAATATTATTAGTGAGTAGAAAAGAGTTTGCTCAGGTTAGATGACAATCTGCTTATTGGCAAAACCACTCCCAGTCTGAAACATCTCCTTATGTAATCTGAAAATGAATCCAAGGATTTTTAACCTTAAAGTCAATAAACTTAGGGGGTTTTTCCAGCAAAAAAGCCCATCTAAACAGCTTGTGAATAGCAGTTGTGGCTTTCACAATAAGCACTTGGATGTGGAATTGAGCTCTGGATCTGTTCTGACTTCCCTGGAAGCAAGGTACCCGTAATGGAGAGCACATCAGCTTCATCTACTCCAGCAGAGCAATGTAACAAATGCCATTCATCCATTAGCTTAGTAGGCCACCTGGTTAAATATGTTGCATGTCAAAAAGGGGAAGAGATGGCACAGAGCAGAATTCCATTATGGTTTCCTGTATTACAGGGTTTTTACTTTTAAAAAGCAGCTGATCAAAGAGAGAAAATATAAAGCAAAAAGCAAAACACACATAACCCCCCCATTCCCCAGCCAGTCTACATTTGTGAATAGCTCTGCTCTGTTAAGCAGAGAGAAGAGGCCATTAGCCTATCTGTTTTTCTCACAGGCAGCTATTTGTATTATCTGAACTCAGGATGTACAGAGCACTATCCAGCAATTGCCCTCCTGCTAAAAGCTACTACCATTTCTTTGCAAACCAGCCACATCAGTGAGGGCTTTTGACCCAAGCCTCTATTTTACAGGCTTTGTGTTCAAGAGTTTTGTTTTGCCTTTCTAGTAGGGTTTGTCTTCATCATTATCTTTTTATAGTCCAGATGCTAA
Source organism: Psittacus erithacus (assembly GCA_009867235.2). Lineage (NCBI taxonomy): Eukaryota > Metazoa > Chordata > Aves > Psittaciformes > Psittacidae > Psittacus > Psittacus erithacus. The sequence goes on along the minus strand of WYDI02027455.1, from coordinate 15,279 downwards.
ATCCTTACTAGTGAGAAATAGCATGTAGGTTCAAAATAAATAAATGAGGCTTTACTATGCTTTTCTGTGCACAGAACTTGAAGCAGGCACTGAGATTATTGTTGTAGACTGAAAACCTTCTCCTTCTTAGAACACCTTCTGCCTTTCCTAGAACACCTTCAGCACCTTTCTTCTTGGCAGCATGTTTTAGCCTGTCATTCATGCCCAAATCTTCCAGCCTGAGCAGTGGAGGCTGCAGTTGTGTATAAAACTGGCTTTAGCTGCACCAGAAGAATAAAACACCTGAAAGGGTGTTCCATGATTCAGAGCTGTGGTGTTAACAGGGTTTTGGTCAGTCAGCCCCAACCTCTAGGCTTCGGTTGCACATACATTTCTAAGCCGACATATAAGATAGAAGGAAAAATAAGTGAACCAGGCTTCAGACTAATGAGAATATTCACAGAAAGCTTTCAGAAAGAACAGTAAGGAGCAACACGTTCAAATTGACCTTACTCACCCACTAAAGGAAAAAATGGAAATCAAAGTGGGATTCAGGCTATGATTACGGCAGATGGGATGAGGAGAATATGCAGTCCAGGACCTAGAACATTTATTTTGATTCAAGAGTTTTGCTTTAGAGAGAGGAAAAGAGAAGTGCTGTCATCTTCTCTGAGACTGCGCTAGTACAAATAGCCTTATGCCCTGTTTTGAGTTGTAAATGGTACTTTCTCTAATTAAAGCCTATCAGTTTAATTTACCTTTTTGAACTAAATTAATCTGCCCTTGCTTTAGGCCACTCAGGGCAAATCCTGCTCTGGTAAATCTCATGCATTGGCAGGAGCGTAATCACTGCCCTCTTCACATGCTAATAGATGAATACAAGCAAGCTGTAAGAGTGAGAATCAGATGGAATAGCTTCAAGTTTCAGTAATTATTTTTCTTTAATTACTGATTAAAAAATAATCAAAGCCACTGCTCCAGCATCTAAATATGGGTTTATATTAATTTTCTCATCATTCATTCTTCAGGAAAGGATTTACCAGGAAATACCTTAAAAGATATTTTAGCTGGCTCTTGTGTGAGCTAGTCAGAGGTGAGCTATAGCTTCCAATTCTCCTGAGCTCTACCTGCTGCTCTGGGTAAGTGTTGACTTCTTTGCCTTCATTAGGATTTATTTGTTTATTATCCTGAGAGATTTCTGATTCTGAAGGGAAGGTTTCATTTCTGTCAAATCTGAGAGTTTTCTTATCTGATTACAGCTAGAGGAAGGAATTAATGGTGTGATAAATGATGCCTGCTACAGGGACTTCAGGCAAAACCAGGAGTGAAGATACATTAAAAACTTGTTACTTAAGAACAGATGACATTCTGCAAAGAAGGTTACTGAGAAAAGAGAGATAACATTTGTGCAGCATTTTTATCGTGAATAATTGATTTTCTATCTAATAATTTCAGCCTCGTACCATGTCATAGATCACAAAAATATTTAGTACCGAAGTGGCAGGCCCCAGCCCTGGGATGTCCAGGTGAGATCTCTTCAGAAGACTCTTGTGTCTGCTTCTGGAGCACTGACACATGGCACAGACGTCACCTGCTTAAAATATTGATCTTTAACTTAGCCCTAGTGGTAAATAGGCCCCAGGACAGCCAACAACTCCATCTGTGTCTTAAAGAAGGGCTCTGAACAAGGACAGGTTTTCCTATTGTTCTTCAGGATGCTGTTTGAGGTCATTTGCAGAGTAATTACAAAATAACCCACAGAAAAGTGGAAATTGTGTTAAAATCTTTGCCTGAGCAATTTTTCCAAGTAGTTTCTGGATAGTCTCTTAGTTCTGCTGGCCCCTCTGAGTAAGCTGCATCCCAGCATCAGTCTTAGGAGTAATAAAAGTCATGTAACAACTTTATGGCCATGAACAGTGCCCATTAGTGGCCTGTTTTGTTCCTAGGATGTGTCTGATCATTGGGTCACACACTGGGTCCGCACTGGGCTGAGAACAGGAGCAATGAAGAATTCTGAAGTAGATCCAAAAAATCCTCGTACAGGGGTTGTTTGCAGGACCATTGCAAGATTGTTTGTAAGGTTTGTTTCCATATATAAGATCCCATTTTCCATGTCCAAAGTGGCAGGATGGTCTTCACAGCATTGAGAAGCAAATCCTAGATGAACAGGAATGAGGAGAATTGGCTGAATAGTAAAAGGATGGTGCAGCTAATATGTCTATGAACAGACAACCTGAGCTGGGCTTGCCATTAGTAACATCACTGGATATTAGTTAGTAACTGAAGTACTGTTAGATAAACATGCTCATCTTGACAATTTCTTTTAAGTTTGTTTGGAAAATTGCTACCTGCTATTCATCATTTGTCCTTCTGTTCAGAGTTTATATACATGGAGTGTATACTCAAGCAGTGACTAACCCACACTGTGAGCAAACTGTACTTTGATCTGTTGATGTTCAAGCTATTAAACCAGTGCTTAAGACCACAGTTAACCAAAGGGTTATGAAAGCCTGCAGGGAAGGTTGCCTTCAACACATTATCTCAGAGTACCTGCTCACTCCGAGCTCCTTTGTTACTCTCCCTTCTCTGGGAACACACTCATCACCAAATGGATGAGAAGTAATTTATCTCACTGGATGTCTTTGCATCTAGCTCCTTCAAAGAGAGTTTGCCTTGAAGAATGGCTTCAGTGGGGCTTGCATTGCGTCTGCTCAGGGAACAGGTATCACATCTTGTAATATCTTCATCAAGACTGAGACACAATGCACTGCAATGAAAGCTCATCCTTTGAGATGCTGAGTGCCTTTACAGTTGTCTCAGGAGTGACAGGCCCCTCAGGATCACATCCCGGCTGCATTCCTCTCCGAATGAGGAACAGCAGCCTGTTTTACCTCTCTGTGGGGGAGAAATACAGTTGTTTCTATGACAACCTCACTACTGCATCCTTATTTCAAAAAATCCTTTGCAGAGGGGGATATTCTGGTTACTACAACTTGCTACATGTGCCAGGCACATTTAGTCCTACAAGTTCTTCTTATGCTTTCCTTAGGAGAAAAAATAAAGGATGGGAAGAGTGAGGAAGTTGAGTATCGGGAGGACTAGGCAGTAGGAAAATCCCTCTTTGAAGTAATCCCAAAGGAATTGGAAACACTGAGAGCCAACAGATGGGTCACCAGCCTCCAGGAGAATGTCAGTGCCTTCTCCCAGCTTTTCCTCCTGCTCCCTCGTTTGGAATTGTATAGGTACGACATGTATAAGGCTGTAGCACATTTTACTGTCACAGCTCCAGCATGTGAACAATTACATCAGCTCTGCTGGCATTTAGTCAAGCCGCGCTCTGCTCCTATGGACGTTCCCTGGCTGAGAACATTATCTGCCCTGTAATTGCAGGATGAGAGGGTACAGGACGTGGGCTCTCCTGAGCCAAGATTCCCGGTATTTTATGACACCAGCTTTTGCCCAAGGACAAATTCAAATCTGTAAAACTGGGGGAGGGCTCATACAGCTTTGTAACTCCCATCCATACAAATCAGTCACAGGCTGAGATCATGAGAGAGCTCTTGGGGCTCCGTATATATATTTCAAGAGCTGCAAGCAAAACACATTGTAACAGCAAAACAAACCCAAACTGGGAGCCCCACGTAGTTTTAGCTTCAGTGCCAAAGGACAGGCAGGATGGAGCAGAGAGCATCCAGGAGCTGGGAAATTGTTATCCTAAGGCCTCTCTCAACCTTTCCTTTAAACCTCTCCATTGCCCCTTGCACACCAGGTAGAAGCCTGCCTAGATGCTGAGTTTTCTCCTCCTGCAGGGTTCATGAACTTCCCAACTTTCTTTTTGAGTTTTCAGGATACTGGAAAGAAGTTTCCTTCAAAGCAGGGGCTTTCCTGCAGGCGGGAATATGGCTGCTCCTGCCTATCCGTATCTACACTGTCAGGATGAAGAGCTTCATGGCATCCCAGGGAAAATGATAGAGTCCCTGACTGTAACAGGTCTGTTACCAGCTCTTAGCCACAGCTGCACTTAGCTGGAGCTCTTCTTGTTGTGTAGACATTTTCCAAACCCCTCAGGAGTCACAGAAGAAACAGCACATTCAGGCTTTGAGCCAGCAGGACTCATGCGGAGCTCAGCACTAGCTGTATGTTGTGACAGCACAGTGTCTAGACCATGAATTACCACCCAAGTCTTTCATTTCATGTCTGTTTAGGAGAGAAAATGGGAAGGGGAACAACAGGATGGGGGGTTTCCAGGTATCACACAGCTCGTTGGAACTGTGTTCACAGATTGAGCGAAAATACAGGGTTTGTCCCAGACATGGGATGACAGGAGAAAGTGTCAAACCCACCGAGATTAAATGTGAGAGCTTTCCTTTATTAAGAAATGCTGCAGTTTCTCATTCCTTAACCAGCTCCTTTTGAGAACCTATTAGCTGGGTGAATCATTGCTGAAGGGATCTGAATCTGCCAGAAATGAATCAAGGCCTCTCAGCAGCTCAGGAGAGGTGGGATGCAGTGAGCAAAAGGGAGAGTTTACACATTTACTCCATAGCTGCTTTTCCAAGAGGAGGCTGTTCAGAGACATCAGTGATACAGGAATATGAAGGGATCTGTTCATTTTAGGGTGGTTTCTTTTTGCTAGGCAATGAAACCACCTGCTGCAGAATGAGCCTATCAAAGCAGATGTGCTCAAAGTCCCACTTACAAGTGACTGAGCATCCTCAGTCCCCAGCGAGGCACATCTAAGAGCACTGCACAGTGGGCCCTGAGCTGTGCTCAGCACCCTGGGGCTGCTCCTGGCCAGGGCAATGCACTAAACTGCCTGTTGCAGCTTTTGGTGTGCAGATGTGGAAGCATCCCTTGTGCTGGGAGCTGAAGAGCAGGATTGCACACCAAATAAATGGACATCAACCAAAGGCTTTGGCTGTGTTTTCACTTCACGCTTACCCCATAACTATGGAGTGCCTTGTTCAGATGTGGGCTCATGAGTAAGGATTGCCTTCAGGCCTTGTAAATAGAGGATGACTTTTATGATAGCTGCACTGTATGAGCTCTTCATAGGAGAGGCTTTTAAAATCCAGATGGGTGCGAGCGTGTGAGAGTTTAATGCGGGGCTGTGAGCATCCATCTCCACCTGCAAATTCCTATTGATTTTTGCAAAGGCCACTTTGCTTGTAAAACCACTCTGTGCTTTCGGTGAAAGTCTGGGAGATTTTCTGTGTCCAGGCACTGTGGGCACTTGTCTGGAAACCTGGCAGTGGGTTACCATGGAGAACTGACCAAAAGCTATTGCCAAGAATTAAGGAGCTGGCAGGTTTGCTGTTGTGTCTACATGAGCAGTGAATGCAGCAAACAGCTCCTCTACACTTACAGCAGAGGATCCTTGTTTGCAGAACACCATCCTTGTGGCATTCCTGGCACAGGGAATAGTGCTGAGTTACAGTGGAGTTTGCAGAGTGTGCAGGCTTCAGAGCAGAAGGCGGATCAAGGCTTTAAAGCATCTCAACAAGAGCTGCCCAAAGCACAGGAGGAGCAGTTTTGCCTTCCACGGGCCATGGGTACCGTGTGGCTCCACTAGGGAATGGGCTGCAGGCTGTGCAGGGGAGCAAGAAAACTCCCTCCTCACTCACATAGCACGCACAGGGCTTGTCCTCCCAGGAGGCAGCCTTCTTCAACCCCGCTGCCAAACAGATGTGAAAGTTTCATAGGGAAACAAGTAAGCAGCTCTAAAAACTTGTGTCAAGTCTCTGCCGGCTTCCAAAAAAGAGGAGGGCAGAGCTTTGCCTGTAAATCTGGTGTCTGAGCAAGCAAGCTCTTATCTTCCATTACTTGCAGATTATTGCTTCTGCCTTTAGACTCCTGGGTCTAAAATGGAAACTTACCCAGGGTCTATGTTCCCTGTGCTAGGAAGGAGCAAACCTCACCCCCCTCCTGCACCCTCTGCTCTGTCCTCCTCCTGCTGTGACCATACTGTTTGATCACTGTAGTTATTACATGCTCGCTTTGCTTTACAGGCAGGAATGACTTTTACAAGGTACTAGTGTCTCTGAAGTTGATGATGCAAAACTGTATCCAGCTGCCTCCTCCAATAAAATAAAGAGTTAAAGTAGGCAAAGCTGATGCTTTTCCAAGCTGAAGCTGTGACAGAGCAAGAAGGCGGCTGGCAAATGCAGGTGGAATTGACTGTCAGTGCCACATCCCAATCTTCTGTATGCGTCGTGCTGCACTCTCCCCACCTTGGACCACCCTCAGCACCCAGCAAACCTCTTCTTTCTGCATCAGCATCCCTTTCTAGGCTGGATCACTCTGAGTAATTAAATCTATTGCATTATGTGGCCTTCTCTGGAGTGTCCTTTAAATAGAGTTTAGTTCTTACTGTGCACTGAAGTTTCACTCAAATCACTGGGAATTAAGTGGTACCAACATTTGGAAGCATCACCTCTAATTTTGGCCTTTCCTTGGGACACCACCAGGCTAAACCCTTCTATAATCATTTATGATTTCTAATTACCTCCCTATTTGTTTGGTGCTAATTTTTGCTGATCTTAGTTCACAATTTGCTCCAGCCTTGAACCAGGCTGGTCCATGGGCTGGGGGAGACAAACAGCCTGGGCTTGTCACAAATGTCACCTCCTCCTATTACCCTAATGCTTTCCCATGTCTGTACTCTGGTGCTGAAGGGACACTTCAATGCATGCAAGACAGCATCCTTCAGAACCAGGAGCATCAAGCCTTTGTGATTATACACACAGCCTCCTAATTCCTAGTTTGTGTCATGGCACAAGATGTGTGTATGCACTCAGAGGTAAATACATTCCATCACTTTGCCCCTAAACCAACACTTAACTTAAAAGAATTAGGCCTCCCACCACCACACAGCCTATGTTTAAATGCTTTGCATCTGCTCCAACATTCCAGCTGACAGTTTAATCAAAGCTCTTACTCCACTGCTCGCTGCCAGCTCTGATTACGGACGTGTTGTCGCTGCTCGTCACACTATGCGATGAACTATGAGTCCTGTGGGAAACATCCACTTTCAGCCCTGTTTTACTGTCCTCTGATGGGGGCAAATCTCCTTGTGACAATGAGGAAAGCAGGAATAACTATGACAGGACTCTGGTATGGAGTTATGTGAAAGCAAACAAACAGACCACTCCTGCTGATGGTCTCATAAAGCGTGCCTTTGGAAATGCAATGCTGGTGGTAAGAACAGCTTCTTTTTGTTTCCTGATAGGTGGGAAAATCAGCCAGAAACACCAAAAGGATCATCTTTTAAATACTGATGCCATTGCCATAGAATTGCAACTGCCTCCTGAAGGTCAGGTACAACAAAAGGATGTTCTACAGCAAAGAAACAGGCTGAGGAGCAGGGACTGTGATTATTTCACGTGACCTTGTCTGACCAACTGCTGCAAGATCAGCTGAGGATATTGCAGCTACAGGGGAAGACATAAACTGAGGGCAAACCTCAGAAATCAAGGAGAAACCTGAAAACACCTCTACGGGTTAAAATCCTGCAGGGAACATGCAGCCCTCCTGCTCACAGTCATAGAATCATAGCATCGCAGAGTGGTTTAGGTTGGAAGGGACCTTAAAGCTCATACGGTTGCAACCCCCTGCAGCCAGCAGTGCGAGTTGCACAGGCTTTAGCGGAGGGCTGGAGCTCTTCACAGCAGCAGGTAGAGCCCAGATTGACCAACACACCCATTTCTGAGTTATCAATGAGCAAACTCTTGCCTTGCAAAGCCTTTTCCCTGCTTTCCAACCTGCTTTTCCAGAGGCAGCTGGAGACATGCTGAAAACATTTGTTAACTATTCTGTTTAATGCCACCGTTCAGCCTCTTCCCTTTGTCTCTGTTCATCTTTTATCACCAGGATAAGAGGTATCTCTTCCTTTTCAGCCTCTCCAGCTTTTACTGCAGGGCCAGGTCCTGTGAGAGGGATGCAGCCTTTGAACTCAGCCTGCTCCCCAGCTCTGCGTGGACCACATCCAGCATAAAGGGGACTCTTTGCTCCATTAACCCTCAAAGAAAGCTCTTTTGAAACCTCCCTGGGCAAAACACCACATAGAAAGCACAAACCTACAGCCTGCACTGTGCACAGTCAAACCCTGGTGATGTCTTGTCCCATGGTCCCTCTGTCCATCCCCAAGGGATGCTGGAGAGCCATCATCATGTGCCTGTCTCCACCTGCGATGCTCATGGCAAGCAACATTCAGTATTCAGGTTTGATGGATGCCACGCACCAATGAGGCTGTGAATAGAGAAACCAGCCCCTCCTGTTGAAACCTGTCCTGTTGAAACCAGCACCTGTCCTGTTGAAACAGCTCCAGTTTTCTGCTTTAATCTCTGAATCTCTGCACAAAATCCACTCAACCCATCTGCAGCAGTGAGGGGGGTGGGAAATGAAATGATGAAGGGGAGAGGGAAGGCCACAGGCTGTTTTCATGCAGGAAAGGGAATCTGATCTGTCAAAAAGATTGCTTCTTACAAATTGCCTGTCTGGTTGCAGTGCTGAACAAGTTGCATTTTTCTCCCTGACAGCTCATCATAAAGCGGGTGTGGAGCGGAAGAGCACTTAGGAGAAATGAAGCAACTGAGATCCTGCTATCCAGGTTTATCCACTCTCCTTGCTCACAGCCCTAGTGGCTGGAGAGGAATTAAATGAAAGATCGAACAAACACAAGAGCTGCCAAAACTTGCATGTCCAATGATGGTTTTCCTTCCTGCACACTTTTTATACTTAAAGAAAGGAGCAAATCCACAGCGTGGAAAGACTCCAGGGCACATCCATTTGTGTTGTTTTCCACAAGGATTTTCCTGACTTCTATGGGTAGGACAGGGAAAACATTGCAGGAAGATGTGCGCCAACTTTTGCAATCAGCAGTATGGGTCCTGCCCATGCCATCAGCCGTCAGTGCATAAAAGGTGGGGCTATGGTGGGGAAAATCGCTGCCTTTAATGAATAATAAGGAAAATGGGAACATGGGCTGGGAACAAAAAACTCCCAAATATCAAAGCACATTTGTCATCCTCTCTGATATGACTCCTTTTCACAGCGTGTTTGCCTGACTGAAATGGAAGTTGAGGAGATAATGTTTCACAAATCAAGCGAAAAGCATTGCGTGACCTGCTCCGTAATGGCTTCACCTGTTTCCTGATCCTGACTCTTTCTGACACCCCCATCTCCTTAAAAAACAATGCCCAGTAATTTCCAATATGGAAATACTTCCACTGGAAAAATCCAGAATGAAAATCCTCCCTTCTTTAAATTCTTCCCTGCAATCACTCACTCGCAGATAACTCTGCTGCCAGAGGAACTGCAGCAGCTTTGTTTAATTCACCAGGAATTATTCAACTTCCCCATCTTTCCCCCCCCAAATATCACTTAGTTCAAGAAACAAGTGGATTTTCTTATCACTGGGTAAAAAGAAAGGCTTCTGGCTGCATTAGCAGAGGAATAGCATCGGGGGTGCATCAGGTTGTTTTCCCTCTGGCTTTCCTATGTCTAGCAGTAGCCCTGGAACGGATCAAATTATGTCAATCACTGAACCTTGATGGAAATTGGTTCCAGCACATCCTGCAGAGCCAGGTTAACCCCCAGGGCTTGGGTTTGGGCTTTCAGAGGCAATTAGCAGCAGTGACGTGATTAAGGGTGAGGATGAGATTAAGGAGATGGCTCCCACCACAATGCTGCTGACCCCAAATGATCCCAGTTTCACACCCAGCAGCAGCTGAAGGGCTTTACCCCCTCCCCGGAGCCCACATTTCCCATTGGAGATGAGATCTGCCTCGGAGCACTCCAAAATAATGATTTATGTAAATGTGGTGCTTTCATTAAAAAAAAAGGCTAAAAAAATAGGCTTGCAAACATCATTGAGTGCAGAATGGTGTGTAATTTGCCGGGGTGTTCAACACCGCGTTACAATGCCTATCTTAATTGTGATAAATTACTTCAAAATGAGTAGGTGTCGAATGAATTGATTGAAATAACACAGCGTCACCACTGTCAAAAGCTCTTTTCATCATGTTTTTTTCCTTAAAGTTATGGCTCTGCTGAGGTTTTCTGTCTATAAACCACCCCTCGGAGCTTTTTTCCCCTCTTCCATTCCTGTTCACGCAGCTGCAGCTGCTGAGCACAGCGTTTCTCTGAAGGCTTTCCTTAGGAGCATTCCTACCTCTGGCATCAATCCACCCATATGTAGAGCTTCTGTTCAGGGAGACAGATTTCTTGTACCTCCCCCCTTAGGTACCATTTTCAGGATGCTTTTTAAGGATCCCTGTGCTTTTTTAGTGATTTCAATTGAAGATCATTCCCTTTGTCACTAAAAACTGAGCTTCTCTTGCCTTTTTGCGGCATTCGAGCTGAAACAGAGCACATCACCAGCTGAAGCATCAAAGCAGTGACACGGCTGTTATCAGCAAACCTCAAGCATTGTGTGGCAGCATAATAAAGCATTTCCTGGGGCTCTTTGCAGCAAAGCATGTCCAAGTCAATTGTGACAACTGATGCACTACAGACCAGAAGCCCGAACACCTCTTGCAAGCGGCAGTGCCAGAGATTGATGGGTCAAATCCTGCCCCACTGAATGTGGCCATGGGAGCTCCCTGGTTGAAAGCAGCACCCTTCCTCCCATAAATAAAATAAGCAGCCAGATCCATCTGACACTATTGGTAACAAGACTCTGTGCACTGACATGCACTAAGTGTACAGAGCAGGCCACAGCAGCACACTTTCTGCTTCAAGCCAGCTGGATTCAGAGTATCCAGAGTATCAGAGTCTATATTTTAGACTTGACATCAAGAAGCATTTCTTTACTGAGAGGGTGGTCAGACACTGGAACAGGCTTCCTAGAGAGGTGGTTGATGCCCTGAGCCTGTCGGCGGTTAAGAGGCATTTGGACAATGCCTTCAATAACATGATTTAACTTCTGGTCAGCTCTGAAGTGGTCAGGCAGTGGAACTAGATGACTGCTGCAGGTCCCTTTAAGTGGGAAAAGGCTATTCTATTCTATTAAATGTATTATATTCTATTAGAATCTATTCTATTCTATCCTAGGCACATGACAATGTTCTCTGAACTAGAGACTTTACAACCATGCTTTATGAAATGGTTCAGAAATCCAATCTCACACAGGCTTTTGGGCCTTCAGAGCCATGAAGTCACAGCTGCTGGCACTGATTGCAGTGACTTCCCCCTTTGGAGGTTTCTCCCAGCCTCAAGCTGCCGGTTAGCAAGCTCATGCCTGGGGGCTGGCAGCTTCCAAACGGCCCTCACCATTGTGCCACAGCAAGAGCCCACAGAGCAGTGGGCACAGCACAGCTGCTTTTACCAAGTGTGACCTTCAGTTTTCCTCATTATGTTACCAAAGTGAAGCCCAGACTGCATATTCCTGAATATTCTGTCTTCTGGAGCACTGTAATGTGCTGACATTTCTGAAAGTCCATCAGCGGTGAGAGGTTAACTGCCCAGCAGGGAAGATGCTCATAACAGTGATGTGAGGCAGCCCGAGAAGCATCGCAGGGTCAGAGTGTGACCAAAGGGAGGTGTTGGCCCCCTCCAGCGTTTCTCACCAAACTGCTTCCATCCTTCCCCTATCAGAGGTGACAGTTGTTTTCCCAGCCATCCACCCAGGGAGCTGCCGTGTCAAACCCTCTGATTGAATTAATGTGGGTAATTTATATGGAGGCAGAATGGAATGAAAAGTAAAGTAACCAGAAATGAGATTATTTTTCAAGGTACATTTAACTTAGGGTGACATTTGAGAGCACGAAGCTTTAGCAGAAATAAGCAAAGCCCATTTGTCTGAGAGTTTCAATATTTAATTCCCAGGAAGACAGACACAATTTTTGCAGATTATAATAATGATTTCAGACTTGATGAGCAAGAGAGAGAAGCTTTGAGCTGCTGGCATAATAAAAAAGTCAAACACAGAAAGTAATGACAAATTGGCCATGCACTGGAAAACCCTGCAGGGACAAGTGGCTTTGGGATGGGGACAGGGGATCAGAGTTCTCCTAATACTTGTCATCAGTTTCGTAGCCACAGGCAAATCTTGCCATCTGGTTGCTTTCCCTTTCTGCTTTCCTTCCATTCAAAGCAAGAACTATTTGCAGCAAAGATCATGGGAGCCCTTTGCCCTGCATCAAGGCGATGCTTGATCACTTCATTCAGGTTCCCAAATAAAGCAAAAGCAGGCACCCAGAGGGAAAGCACCTGACTAAATTGCTTTTAATTACCATGGTACCAGTTGGCTTAGGTCTGAAATAAGTGCCTGAGGGCTTCTCCATCTAATCCCTGACCCTTTGCTGATGCTGCCGCAATACTGACTCAGTGAAACCAACGGGTGCTCATCACCATGTGGAACATGTTGCATGGTTCAGCTGGACCTGCATGTTTGGTAAGCAAATCATAGAATCATACAGTCATAGAATGGTTTGGGCTGGAACGGACCTTAAACCCATCCAGTTCCAACCCCTTGCCATGGGCAGGGACACCTTCCACTAGACCAGGTTTCTCCAAGCCCCATCCAACCTAATGTCTGGAGTTTGAGCAATAACATTTCAACCTGCAAGAAAGTGCGGATGAAAAGCTGAGAGCGTTGTTCTTCTTCCTAAGAGTGAAAACCAAAATGGCTTTAGTGAGATACCTTAACCCAGATTTCTTAGCCAGGGTCTGCACTTCATTGTCCAGAGCTCATTAGTTGGGGTCTGCTGATAGAGCAGTTTTGTACGTCAATACTTCAGGGGACAGATTTGAAGTACACAGCAAGACACACTTATTGGAGAAAAGCAGAGGGGAAGGGACGGTATAGCAGTGAAGGCAGCTCCTGAAAAGGGATTTTAGATCTTCTGAGAAAAGAGAAATGCATTCATAAACTAAGGTTAATCATAACGAATGAATGACTGTGTTTCCTTTGAGGGTAGGAGGGGGAGAGAACCAAAACGGTTTTATTATCATGGTTATTTTATCTCTGAATCTATCAAATTGAATAGATTGTTCCTTCCACCAGTAAATGGGATCCGACTCAGCTTCATTTTGTCCTTTGATCAGCTAAACTCAGAAGCTAACTTAAAACACGAAAGAGAGTTTAATACTCATTCAGTAAACAGCTCAGCGCAAGTTAAACTGTGGCATTTTCCCTCTGTTTTCTCCAGTGCTTCCCTAAGTGAGCACATCCTCAAAATGAGGCGCTCCTTCCTCTCTGTGTTCCATCCTTTCTGATCAAGCTGAGCCTCACAGGGACGTACTTATTGAAGGCAGGATATTCAGCTGGAGGATGTAATTAATACGCACTCATGTGGCAGGTGATGCCTTCAGTAGTACACTCAGTAGATGTATCCCTGGTGATCTGTAGTCAGACCATCACAAGATAAATCTCAGCTGTTGAGGACCCGTATGATAAACTGACTTCAAAGGAATAAGATTCCCCCAGCCTGGGATCAAACCATGCATCTCCCTTCATTTGAACAGATATGAAGTTTTTTGCACAGTAGGAGCAGGCTAATTTTGAAGGTGAGACACACCAGCAGCCTAATTAAATAGGACCATCTCTTACACATACAGAATAGGACACTTGCAGGAGTAGAAAAGTAATTGTAGCCTTTTTCCTTGACAGGCAGCTAGAACTAACTCTGCTGCAGCAGAGATCTGAATATATATGTAAAAGAATCCATCCCATCAGAGAAATGATTAGAGCAAAGGCCACCATGATGTTCACTTTCTTAAGTGTAACTAAGAATCGTATAGCAGAAGATCATTGTTATGTTTTATTAATTGCCACCTTGTGATTATTGTACTTCTAATTTCTTTCTTAAAAGGCCCATAGAAGTGTTCTTTGATGCACTGAGGGATGCTTTTTGTGGTTTCTTTGTGAATATTTCCAGGCTGAAAAACAAGTACACTTGAATAGACTGAGCACAGGGGCCGGTCCACTGTAAAGAACAGTGATGCAGAGAATCAAAAAGAATCAGGAATTCAGAGAAGTTTTAGTCCCTATGCAGTAATGAGGGCTTCTGATAAAACACCATCTCTTTTCAGGGCTAACATTGGGAATTGAGACAAAAAGTCCCTCTCTGGGACCGGATACTGCGAGTAAGCAGCTCAGGTATGGGCAGTAACCCTGGGAAGAGCCCATGGGGCAGCTGCCTGTATAAGCACAGCTCAAATGCTCTCAGCATCAGGCTCCTGCAATTAGCCAGTCCATTTTTCCTCCTTCAAACCCACATTGCAAGGTCTCTGGTCATTTAGGTAGGCAAAAAGTGCAAGAGAACAGGTTTGGAAAACTCAGGTTGATGCAGAAACATCTTCAGTAATGTCTGAAGCTCTCAAGTGGTATCTCTACCGCCCAGCCGAGTGAAATCCTGTCTTTTGTTGGATGACACCCGTATGTCTATTGCTAGCGCACATCTCCAGCCCCATCATTCTTCCATGCACCAGCTATCCATTACAATGGCACTGCTCATCTATCCACATCCAATGTGATTTATAACCCTCTAAAATCAAGGGGAAGTCCTGCCTTTGATTTCAGAGATTTTAGGATAAGCTCCTAATTTCACACTTTGTCTCAGAAGCAGATAAAAACAATTTAAGAAAGGCTTTTTTCCTTGGAAAATTAATCTTCTTTATGTTAATTCAAGGCACAGAATTATTTCTACAATGTCCTACAAATAAAAGCAGTTGGTATACTTAAAACAAATAGATTTTGCAGTAATCAGATTCCTCAGCCTGGCTTTTTATCCCATTTATTGCCCTGTGAACTCCTCCATCATAAACAGCACCTAGAAATACAGGAGTAAGTCACTGTCAGTGAGCTCAGAGGAGCTGCAAGATTTGCTGTAATCATACAACCAGCACTCAGTGTCACCTGAATATTGCTGCGCCTTCCATGTGCTTATCTGATTCAATTACAAAGTGTACTAAGCAACTGAGAATCTATTCCAAACACATTCATGTAAGTGCCAGGACACAGCAGCTCCTGATAAAATGTTCCCCAATCTGCAGCTCCAATTATCCTGTCTGGGATATGGATGGCTGGTATATGGGTAGCACCGCTGAGATGGGATGAATCCCGCATCTGCCAGGTGTCCTAAATAGGGATATTTACTAAAAGAATTCTTTGTTGCAAACTAAATTTGCCTATATAAATTGCACGATAGGATTTGGAATCTGGGCCCACAAATATCAATTGGTCGATGAGAAAATGAACATGAGCCGGCTTCAGTGTGCACTCACAGCCCAGAAACCAACCGTATCCTGGGCTGCATCAAAAGGAGCGTGACCAGCAGGTCGAAGGAGGTGATCCTG